>CAUYON010061141.1:0-54083 GCA_963573935.1 Arctocebus calabarensis
TGGGTGGAGGGAGGGCAATTAGTGGGAACACACCTATGGTGCATCTTAGCAGGGTACTGGTGAAACTTATTAAAGGTAGAGTATCAATGTCTTTATATAGTGATCAAGAAAATGCCATGAAGGCTATCTGTAACAGTATGATCGGAATATTTCTGATTGTATATGAAACACATGTGCCCTATGATTGCACTAATGTACACAATTATGATTCAATGAAATTATAAAAAAAATATTGGTATCAGTTTGATCATCACTAGATCCTTGGTATATAATAGGCTATTATGGAAACATATACATATATTACTTTATCACAAATTTATCTTTTAACATTTAAATAACTATGCAGGAATCGACTCCTATAACTTTAACAGTAGAGAAGACAAGATAACAGGAAAGGGGACTTCCCAAGTTAGGGTCAGAGAAGGTGAATTAGAGGGAAGAGTTTTGATCGTGACTAGATCTCCAGATGGGGAAAGTTCCTGTTTTAGTTAGTATGTCCCTCCCCAAACGGGGAGCAGGACTTTCAGGGATGATTAGGGAGGCATGAGAGAACAGCAAGTCATCCCAATTGCAACTTAAAGGCTGGGAGAAAAATTTGGTAACCGGCTGTACAGACACCCCCTGTATAGTTAGGGATTTGGGAGATAAAAGACGAGTAAAGTCCTGGAACCCTCCATCTTCTCCAGTGGCAGGCAATGAAGACAGCCAACCACAGACCACCTACACTTGTGAGCCAAAAGAAAGTTTGAAGTTATTATTTAGGAAAAAGCAAGAAAAACTCTAATATGGTTTGCTTTTAGCATCATTGAATAAGTGCTACTGACCTGACGCTGTTCTACCTTTGCCTATTACTAATTACACTAATCAGATTTATGTTTTCCAGAAATGTCATCAAACCACATGCAATAAAGATGGTTCCAGTCCATGAACCCCTATATCACTCTCCCTCTGGAGAAACCCTAACTGCCCCCTTCTATCATCACCCGATTCAGCAGGAAGCAGTTAGATCGAGTCTTCTCCCCTTTTCCCTAACAGCAGTTGGAGTTTCTACTCAGAGAGGGAGAATTGATGCAGGACAATTGGCGCCCTAGCCAGTTCAGCAAGGCTGGCAGACCTGCCGCCTCCTCCTTGGGAGTGTCGGTGGTGCGGCAGCCAGCTGAAGAGCCAGTGGACTGGATGACAGGCAAGGAGGGGGACCTCCAACCTCCACCAGAGACTCCAATTGCCAAAAAGGCTGGACAACTGCTGAAGAGACACCTGTGCCTTGGTGTCTCCTTCACTTCACACTTAGGACTAAATGTGGAACCCCCATTTCCTATGCCTAGGTCAATTTCTTGTGAATTTCCTAGTCTTCAATTCCAGGAATGGACTGTATCCATTCATTGATACATTCATTCACCTTGCCCCTGGCGGAAGGGACTGTATTCATTCGTTTCTTGGCCAAGGAACCCATACACCTATATATACCCTGAGACTAAAGGCCTAAGGGAGGAGATGGGGAAAGACCAGGTGAGAAAAGGAGAGAGCCTCTCTCTCCCCGCTTGAATTCTCTTCCTCTACCAGGAGCTTTAGTGTTTTCTGTATTCTTTTCTGTAAATAAATTGTCTTACCACTAGGGGGTGGGGGGGAGTAATGTAATGAAGAATAATAAAATACAAGTAAAAATAAAGAAATAAATAAAGATTATTAAATTAAAAAAAAAAAAAGAGTTGTGTAGCTGGGAGATGAAAGATTCCACTGGCAAAGAGGAGCCCAGAGGTGGGGCTAAGAGCTCCTGTGACTAGGTGGATTCCATGTTATGTGACCTTTATGGTGACCTGCCCAAGGTCACTTAGTTGTCTTGAATGTTCATGCAGATAATGAGGGACGCCTACATCAACACCATGAAGTGGATGTGAACAGGGATGAAGAAAATGACCACAGCTACCTAAAGGAGGTGAGTGGTTGTTAGGATCTACTCATAGCAACAACACGTTGTGCAACCTTTCCACGAAAAGATGTATTACAAAGAGCACCCAGGACTGGCTCTCTGTTGCTTCCAAAATAAAAACTAAACTCTTTAGTGTGGTCTTTAAGCATTTCCACCACCTGATATCATCTGACTCTCTAAGCCTGGCAGCTACGCTCCTTTCCAGTACTATAGCCATGTTAGTCATACCAAATTCTCAGCGTTGTGTGTCAGCGTATGTCTGCCTTTCTGCCTCTGCTCATGCCGTTCCTTCCACTGGAAATATCCTTCTCCATTTCTGGGTATCCAAATGTGCTGAATACTTCATGGTGTAGCACAAATGTCATCCCACTGCTCTCAATTCTCTCCTCCCATAATTAGCCCACTGTGTGTGCCAGCACCTGATGTTTGTTAACCAATTTAACCTTCAAAACAACCCTGTGAACCAGGTACCATTTTAATCCCTATTTTATTGGGGAAACTGAGGCTCAATGCTTTGCCCAAGTCCACACAGCTATCTAGCAGCTGAACTGGAATTCAAGCACAGGCCATCTGGTTCCGTGCTTGCCCCAGCCTGCACAGCATCCACACCTCTCAGCAGGCCTGAGTTCAGTGACTTGCACTTTTCTTCCCACCACTCTAAGACAGTGAGCTCCTCTAAGACAGGACAGGGGTTTGGGGAGCTCTGTGACCAGCTGGATGTGTCCTAACAATGTGCTGGGTGGACAGAGCTAAGCCAGAGCTGGTCCTAAGAGTTTGTTACCTTTATTAGGAACCTTATAGAGAGGATGACAGTACACGATAGATAGATAGGCTTGGGAGGGTACAAGGGGGAATGAAGAATTTTCAACCAAGGTCCCTTCTGCCAAAATACATAAAATGTGCATAGGGAGGCTGACTTTTGATAAATGATGGGATAGAAAATCACTGCTGAAGAGTGATACAATGGAAATCCCAAGACTACAAACTAAGGCAGGTCTGGGAGATGTTGATGGAGGCTGGGAATCTGTGGGCTCTTTGGGACCTGGGACCCAAAGGCCTTGCTACACAAAGCGTGGTATTAGAAATGCAAAATCTCACCCCCTACTCCAGGCCCATGGAAGCAGGATCTGCTCAGGTGAGCTGTATATATCCTGACATCTGGGAAGTACTGGCACAAGGTTAGCCATTCAGGCTCAGCTCCACAGACTGTAACTTAGTTGTTTTGGAGTGGGGCCAGGGCATCTATATTTTGAAAACCTTTACAGGTATTTTCACTTTGCAGTCTGGGTCAGAACCACTGCCTTGGTCTTCCCTTGAGACCCCAAGGGTCTGCCACTAATGAGCTATGTGACCTTGGGCATGTCACTCAATGTCAAATGAAGGAAATGGATTAGATCAGTGGTTCACAAAACTCAGAATCAGAAAATACACATTTCTGGATCAAATGAATTTTAATTCTCAAGGCTAGCCCTGAGGAATCAGCATTTTTAAAGAGTTCCCTGGGGACCCTCATGCAATTGCCTTGTACCAATCTTGGGGGTCAATGGATGAGATAACTTCTAGGTCTGTCCTCTAATACTCTGTGACCTTGGAGGATAATTTGCTTCAGATTCTGAAGGTAATGATAAGTAAGTGTTAGTATAGGGCAGTTCAAACATTTCTGACTGCACTGTGACCTGAAGTGAGGAGAAGCACTTTTCATGGAGACTATAGACTGTATATATAATAGAAATTTCATAGAGCATTATTTTTCCTTACTGTGTCATCCATTCTATTTTCTTTTCTTTTAAAAAGCCCCCACTCTATTGATTTCATGATCCACTAGTGGGTTGAGGTAATTTGAAAAACTCTGTGGAGGGCTAGGTGTGGTGGCTCATGCTGTAATCCCAGCACTCTGGGAGGCTGAGGCTGGTGGACAGCCTGAATTTAGGAGTCTGAGACCAGCCTGAGCTACAACGAGATCCTGTCTCTAAAAATAGCTGGGCATTGTGATGGGCACCTGCAGTCTCAGCTACTCAGGAGGCTGAGACAAGAGAATTGCTTGAGCCTAAGAGTCTGAGGTTGCTGTGAGCTATGAAGCCACAACATTCTACTGAGAGCGACAAAGTGAGACTTAGTCTCAAAAAAAAAAAAAGAAAAGAAAATCTTTGTGGAGAATATCTCGAGTCAAGAACAATGATTTCATCAGGGCTAGAAAGCCAGAATATATAAGTATCGTCTGGCAGGGGGCATATGGCTGCCAGTCTAGCCTGTGAGGGACCCCAGGGGCTGCTGATCACAAGATGTGAAACTACAACAAAAGGATACTGGCTGGGTAAGTTGGAAAAGAGAAAGAGATCAGTGGAAGGCCCAAGACTCCAGGTTAAGGAGTTTAGTGATTACTACAGAAGCAACACACACTCGCTGGGGCTTCCAGGACCAGGAAGATCCACAGAACATTTAGAGCAGTGGTTCTTGACACTGGAAATATATCAGAATTGCTGGGGAATCCACTTCCAGAGATACCAAACCTTTAACCCTAGTTCTCCTAAATGATTAGACTATGCAGCCGGTATGGAATCCACTGACCTAAAAGTTACAGAGGCTGAGGTCTCGTAACACACAAAATATGGGTTTTGGGGGGGTTCTCTTTATTTCTCTCTGGTTTCCTGTGCATGAAATGGTAATACCAACATCCACATTCAGTGACTCATTCTGAGGATTAAATAAGTGAAAGTTATGTACACTTGGCAGCTGCTCAGGCAGGACTAGTGAGAACACTACGCCCCAGAAAGGGAGGCTGAAGTTCACACAGCTGAGCAGGGAGGACCTGGAGGCTCAGCTCTAGATGCTAATTCTGCCTCACCGTGGGCCTCTTGTGGGTACGGGAACAGAGTTCAGTGAAGGTCTCGTATTACGACTGATCTAAAGCACTGGGCCAACGGAGGGTCCCTCTCTCAAAATATAGCCTTAGTTTCTTTACCCACAAGCCAGGTCATAACTCCATCCACAATGGTGAAAAGACTTTGCTTTCAACATGTTGTTTATAGTGTTCGATTTTTTTTTTTGGAAACAGTCTCACTCTGTAGCCCTGGGTAGAGTACTATATGGCATTATAACTACAGCAACCTCAACCTCTTCAGCTCAAGCAAATTCCTGAGTAACTGGAACTACAGGTGCTTGCCACAACACCTGGCTAGCTTTTTTTTCTTTCTAGTTTTAGTAGAGGTGGGGTCTCCCTCTCTACTCCTGAGCTCAGGCGATCCACCCACCTTGGCCTCCCAGAGTGCTAGGATTACAGCCATGAGGCATCGTGCTCAGCCTAGTGTTTCATTTTGACATATTTGAGCTAGATGTTCTTTTCTGAATGAATCACTAGTAAAGAAATAAAAGCCTCCTTGGTAAAAGTGCAGTCAGAGAACAATTTTTCACTCCCTGTACGGAAGGTGAGTGGAAATGAGAGGGGATGAAAGGCAGTTTAGGCGACTCAGACACAGGCATTGAGGAATTGTGAGTGTTATGGGTTGAGGCCCCCCACCCCATAGCTGCTACAGTCTTCACCCCCTGTACCTGTGGATGTGACCTTATTTAGAAATAGTCTTTGCAGATGATCAAATTAAGACAAGTTCATTAGGGTGGGCCCTATTCTAATATGACTATGTCATTATAAAAGGGAAATGTGGACACAGAGACAGACATACACAGGAAGAACACCGTGTGAACGTGGAGGCGAGATCAGGCTGATGCATCTATAAGCTGAGAATGCCAAAGACTGCCAGCAAATCTAGGGAGAGGTGTGGAGCAGATTCTCCTTTACTGTCCCCAGAAGGAACCAACCTTGCTGACACCCTGATCTTGGACTTCTAGCCTCCTTCTAGCAACTATGAGACACATTTCTGTTAAGATATCCAGTACTTTGTTATGGCAGCCCTAGCAAATTAATGCAGTGTCAGATCTCTGTTCAAAGGACACATTGTCATGTACTGAGGCAACGAGCCCCACTGTCTTGCCTTTGAAGAGCTAGAACTTCACAACAGTAAGCAAGCTCTGTCTCACAATGTGACTCTTAGCCCACAGTTGAGATGCTCGACATTATCTGCTGCAGAGATCTAGCCTTGAAATTCAGCTTGCGATTGAATTTCAAGATTACCAGCCTCTTTGCTGATGTTCTCAAATACGTCTGCACTGGAGCAAAAACCAGTGGTAATTTTTGTATGGATCCTCTCATCAGTAGGTAATAAATACTTAATATACTTAATATATTACTTAATATATGCCAGGCACTTAATTCTAAGTGTCTTACACATATGAAATCATTTAGTTTTCACAACAACCCTATCATGGAGGTACTATGCTTTATGCCCATTTTACAGAAAAGAAAACTGAGACACAGAGACATAAAACAGCTTCCCAAAGGCTGCACCACTAGAAATGTTGGAGCTGGGATGCAGCTTCAGGTAATTTAGTTCCAGAGTCTAAGCCCTTAAACACTATAAAAATGATTACCACTTTCTTAGGCTAACCCTGGGGCAGGCATTACTCCAAATACAGTAGAACATCTATTTAGTTGCCCACAAAAGAACTGCTCCAAACTGGTCAACATACAGAAGTAGGCCTACTGTACTGATACATGTACATGGTGCATGTCTGATCTATGAAAATTAGGTCAAGTTGAGGAGGTGGTCAATGGAGGGAGGTGGTCAACTATGGAGGCTCTACTGTACTTTCATTAGTAACACATTCCACATTTACAACCATTTATGTAAGCTCTCAGACTGTTTATTTTTCCATATTCATGCTTCCAGGGCAGCTATTTGAATTTTAAATGAAAAAAGACCAGACAACTCACCCCCTACTTCCTGTACACATATATATCTACACAGTGTCGTCCCTCCAGCAAAAAAGGTCAGTGGCTGGTAACCCACAGTGAGCCCTGGAGGGTACCTTTCAGGGCCCAGCTATGTGCCTCTCCCACCCCAATATACTCATGCCCACCCAACTTTCAGTCCTTATCTTCACTGCTAACATTCAGACACAAATGCTTCTTTGTGGGCAGCCAAATGTCCTAAGGTCAAGCTCATTGCTTTTTGAAGTTCAATTTGAAGGATCTTTTACTTTCCTAGCCAGAGACAAGTTAGAGCTGTCAGGCCTGGTCTCCCAACCTCTATACTTAATTTATATTTTGGTATAAAATATTAATAATAACTCTCAATTTTACCTAGAGAATCAGAGGAACAGGAGAGCCACTTGGAAGAGGAAGAGAATGGTCAAAAAATAAAGAAAGGAGAAGGGGGAAAAACGAAGAAAGATTGCCTGTCTGTGGCAGGAACTGGGGCCAACCCGGAGAGTTGGACAGTGTGCTGCACAAGGCCAGCTGTGAATGCAGGACTCTGCTGGCTGCATCAGAGTTGCAGTCACGGTGCTGTCCCTCTCAACAAGAATTCTTGGCAGGATAAGGAGGTGGGTCCCCCTAACTCTGATGATCACCATCGCATCTGTAAAGTCAAGAAGTGAACTCTCCACATCCACTTTAGATGTAGAGGGTTATGCCCACACAGCGGTGGCACAGTAGCCCAGGCAGTGGCCACACATGGGTGCAGGGCCTTCTGACCCACCTGCCATAAAAGTTCAACAGGCCTATGTGGCACAGTTTCCTTTCAGAGTCAGCCAGAGAGACACCCTGGTGGTTACTGCTTCCCTCCTAATCCACTTGCTAACTTATGAGGAAACAGATCTTTCCACCTCAGTAACAACAAAATTGGTCTTTGCATCTATGAAAATTACGCTTTAGATGACAGCAATCCTAAACATTAATCAAGTATCAATCACTGACATGAGTGGAAAATAGAGCTGGCGTCTTTATTCAAGTCTTGTTTTGAGCAAAGCCAAGCCAGGAGTGATGGGGGAGAAAATCCTGAGCGGGTCTGAAATGACACGGTGGCCTGGAAAGTGGAAAGAACGAGCTTGGAGGCTGAGGTCTGGGTCGATTGCCAACTCTACTTCTGTGTGGCTGTGTTCCCTGGGTCCTGGTTTTCCCATATGTAAAACAAGAGAAATGATGTCACCTCTGCGGTCACTAAAGGATTAAGTGAGAGAACTATCCCTACACAGAAGCCATGATCTGTTGGATATACTCCAAATAACTGGGGAAATGGAATCTGCTGGGGAGGAGGTCTCTTATCTCACCCAAGGGTTCACTCACCTCTGTGTCCACACCAGAACAATATCCTATTTTTGTTCCTGTTCAGGTTTTTGGGCTGCCACTGAAAGGGCTTATTCCCCTGAATCCCCAGCACTGACTGGGTCTCCCTTTGCCTTCACCCCCAACTTACAGACTCAGATCTTATCCCCTTAAAAAAGCCTTCTACCCCCAAATGCAAAACCTGAATCCAGTCAGGAAACACCAGGCAAACCTAGCCTGTGATATCTTATGGCACATACAGTCAATAATCGTGAATGACAGAGACTAAAGAATAATCCCCGAGTAAAGCAGATGGAAGAGACATGACAACCAAGTGCAATGTGTAATCCAGGAGCGATAAAGTGTTTTGCTATAAAGGGTAACTGGCAAAATTTGACTAAGGTTGTATTAGTGTTAGTTTCCTAACACTTTGATAATTTGATAATTGTATTATGGTTACAGCAGAGAATATCTTTTTTTTTTTGAGACAGAACCTCAAGCTGTCACCCTGGGTAGAGTGCCGTGGCATTACAGCTCACAGCAACGTCCAACTCCTGGGCTTAAGTGATTCTCTTGCATCAGCCTCCCAAGTAGCTGGGACTACAGGCGTCTGCTACTACACCCAGCTATTTTTTGGTTGTAGTTGTCATTGTTGTTTGGCAGGCCCGGGCTGGATTCGAACCCACCAGCTCTCGTGTATGTGGCTTGGCGCCTTAGCTGCTTAAGCTATAGGTGCTCAGCCCAGAGCATATCTTTGTTTCCAGTAAATACACATTGAAATATTAAGGAGTAAAGGGACATAAAATTTGCAATTTACTCTCAAATAGGTCAAGAAAAAAATAAGTAAGAAAAATACATTCCAACATGTATATATACACACACATGTGTATATAGGAGAGGTGTTTGGACTATTTCGGCAACTTTTCTGTAAGTTTGAAATTACCCTTCTCCCCCTAGAGAAGCGTTCCACAATTGATAGCAGTTTCCTTTATCACTTTGTGAATGTCCTTGTGATGTACTTTTGTCATGTGGCAATGTATAGGAATTCCTTTTGTATTCCTCATCCCGTTTGACTTATAGGCACTGAATGTTATAGCTAGAAGGGTCCACAGGGACCACCTAACTCAAACTTTCCAGGAGGCTTAGAGGGGTTGTCACCCAGCTGATAGGTGCCCCAGCTGCCCTCCTTCACACTGCATGACGTGAAATGTCTTAGGGAGTAAAGGTGTGGCAGATGTGACAGAATGTTGATCCCCTGGGGCTTTAAGGTGACTGATTCATGGGGCAGGGATAGGGAATCTTTTCATGTCAGAAGGCTGCATTAATTTAGTTGTAATCAAATAAAGCCAAATTCAAGAAACTTCAACTAGATATGCTTAAAAATATACATTATTTTGTGAAAATCTTACATTTACTTAATAATTTCAAAAAATCAAAACTACTATTTGTTAATTTTAAATCTTACTAATCTTTTAATGACTTTGTTGTGTCTGCTTTTTGTTGGAAAGCATTTGAATATTTGGTTGCAGCATGGAGGTCTGCAGTCATTTGTGCCCTTAAGGGTGTCTTGATTTGGGTTGGGTAGGACAATGTAGATTCACAGCAATAAGTGGTTGAAAAGAAAGAATTTTTCAGGCATGTTGCCAAAGGAGTTTTTACAAAGGCATTTTACTGCATTTTTCCATATTTCAATTGGATTTTTCTGAGCATCAAACAATCACTTTAAAATGTCATCTACTGAAAGCTACTGAAAGCTCAATCGATTCCATCGGTAGTTCTTTAACTGCCTTGGTGATATCAATTAGGTGAGGCTGATTTGAGTGTGATGTCATGATTCTCAAAGTCAGTGAAAGTTTCATTGTATTCTCCAATTGATGGATCTGCAACAGCTGCCTAGTCATCAAATGATTCATATATATCATCCTGCTCATCAATGACCTTGGCTAAATGGGGAAAATGTTCATCCAAAATTTCCTTTTGAAAAAGGATTGGATTTTTTTAACATATAATTTATATACTTAGTTTTATCTTGAAAAGAAATATTCAAGTTGTTTTGATTTGACATGATATCACACAGAAATGCTGTATTATATAGAAATCTGCTTTCAGTAATTCACATTGCTGATTCTGTTCTTCATAAAATTTAACTATCTGTTCTTACAGAGATAAAATTTTGGCTAATACTCCTCCCTGCAACAGTCCATGCCCTTCAGAATGATGTGGCAAAACCACACTGAATACCTCATCGTTCAATGTGCTATGACACTGACCATTGTTGCATTTGCACAATAACAATTAACAGTACTTATAACTCGTAGCTTAAAATAGTAGCTTTGGCATGGAGATTTTGCTGATGCAAGATAAAATGAAAAGAAATGAGAGCATCTGGATCTTTGAATACTTTTTAATCTGTGCAAAAAACCCTTCATGTTTTCCTGTCATGGAAGGTGCCCCCTGTGTGCATATACTTACTAAATTTATCAAGTTCAGTCCAACTTTATGACATTTTATCTTGAAATTTGTTCAAGCTATCTATTTCCCGTGCTCTGTCTGCAAGAGTGCCCAAAGTAAGTTAACTTTTTGTAGCAAAGAAAATCTGCTATGACCAGAACAAAGCATAAAACCTGCGCCAAGTCAGTAGTATCAGTTGATTCATCCAAAGTGATTGCATAATACATATTGTCCTTTTGAAGTACTGCATGAAGTTCTGTTAAGTTGAAGTCTAATTCATGCTACTGATCAGTTATGGTTCTCCCTGAAAAAGTCAAATTATACTGTGAAATGTTATTGGGATCTCAGCATCCTACAACTTTGATAATGCATTCTTTCACAATTTCTACATCACTGAATGGCTTCCCTTTTTTCCTAAGTACATGAGCTACTTTACAAGGTGCTTCAGTGCCATTATTTCCAGGTCTTACTGTTGCTTGACAGAACTGTTTTTTGCTTTTACTTTTCATTTTTTAATTTCTGCAACATAACCTTGGATGCCTCTCCCTCTAATTTAAAATATTGGTGGTCCTTATGAGGATTATAATGATGAGCATTGAACTTTTTTTTTTTTTTTGAGTCAGAGCCTCAAGCTGTCACCCTGGGTAGAGTACCATGGCATTACAGCTCACAGAAACCTCGAACTCCTGGGCTCAAGTAATTCTCCTGCCTCTGCCTCCCAAGTAGTTGGGATGCCTGCCACAATGCCCGGCTATTTTTGGTTGCAGCCATCATTGTTTGGCAGCCCAGGCTGGATTCGAACCCACCAGCTCAGGTGTATATGACTGGCGGCTTAGCCACTTGAGCCACAAGCGCTGAGCCCATTGAACTTTCTTAATGTTAATATGGCAGTATCACAAAGCAAGCTAATAATCTCATCTTTAGCAGAAACAAGATAATAGTGCAATTTCTAGTCCTCATCAAAAAAAAAAAAAATCTCCTAAGATGGTTACAGATGAAACTTACTAAATATAGAATATAAATGTCTGAACACAATAACTAAGAAAATCCCATGAAGGCTATGTTAACTAGTTTGATGAAAATATTTTAAATTGTATATAAAACCAGCACATTGTACCCCATGATTGCATTAATGTACAAAGCTATGATTTTATAAAAAAAAAAATGCAACTAAAAAAAAAAGGAAAAAAAAATCTTTTTTTCCTTCAGCTTTCTTTTGGTTTTCTTTGACATGATGGGCTGTTATGCAGAATTAAAAAATACTGTTGAGCTGTGCAACTAGTCACAAATTCTATTTCACAGAAATGGAGTCCACCATTTCTGACACCACCGTCAAAAGCTGAAAATAGACTGGTGGACTTGACCCATAAACTCTCACCAACCAGCCTCCTGTGGTAGTCGTGTCAGTCCGGCAGGGGAAGTTAGAACTAAATCATGAGTGTAGCAGCTGTCAATTTAGCTCTTACGGCTCACTAATGTTCTAATTGTTCTGGTCAATCTGGGGGGATTATTTTTTTGAAACTTATTTTATTCTTTGGTATTTTAAATATGTTCATTTAATTTTTATTTTTTCTTTTAGCCCACCCACTGGTTAAATATGTTCATTTTTAAAGTAAACTAAAAATATAAAGTATGAATAGAAATATATCAATTAAAAATAAAACAGATTTATTCTATAAAATCTGGATTCTGTCCAAAGGCCACACGTAAGGACCAGAAGGATTGGTCATCTTGGAGGTCTCTTTTCAGCTGTAACGGTCTGTCATTCCAGTCGATTGCGTGTTACCTGTTGAACCACACAGATGAACATATGCCCTTGGAGATCCCCGCACATGCTATTTATAGCATGGATGTAGCAGGAATCCTCCTGTCAAGACAGTGCCCCTACTAGGTGTCCTCTTGGTCACCTAAGCCTGTGACTGAGTCAGAAAGCTGAGGATCACTCTGGTGCTTCTAGAGCCTTCCTCCTCTAAGCCTGTGGATTAGAGCTTTTGTACTCTGTGCACCTGCCAACTTTCATTAGCCAGTAGAAGCTCTCTGGGGAGCTGCTACACGTGTGCTGAGCAAAACTCCTCTCAGATCGAGGCTTGGACAGGGCTGCCTGTGTCTCCAGAGCTGGGCTCACCCTGGAGATGCAGGAGAATGTCAGGTGGTTTCTTGAGCCAACAGGGCAGACTCTGGCCAGTCAAAGGAAGGTAAGCCTTCCTTTCCTGAAAAATGCTAGCAAGAAAGAACCGTGAAAGAAAGAGCTTTCAGTGTGTCTTGGGAAGGGCCCTGTGTTAAGGAGGAACATTGAGGGTGGGAAAGATAATGTTTGGGTATCGATGTTTAAATTACCTGCACGATGGGGAGGAAGGAAACCACACGGATGTGCAGGGAACTGGTCTCTCCCTGAAATGCCCCACGTCATTGTTTCCCTTATTAGATTTATCTTGCTGACTATTTTAGACTAAAATTAATGTTAAGATGGGTTTAAATTCTATCTGCACATGTGGGGGGGGGAGTGGGGAGAAGTTTGGGAGTGTTTTGGGTTCCAGAGGGAATTCCCTGCAGGATCAAAGAATTATTCCTAGATAGCCCTCAAAATAGTTTAGGGTATAGTTACAGTACGGGAGAACAAGAAAGGGTAAAATTATCATTCTGGAAGTCAGACAAGAACAAGAAACAAAGCGTGCCTTTCAAAAGAAGTTAGATGACAGCTGTGGTTAAATTTCTTAACCAATGCTTTTAAGCCTGCTTCTCTTTATTTTGAAAGCTCAAGAGCGCTAGTCTTTGGGGGGTGGGGGAAGGAGGTATACAAAGTTGTCACACTCAAAAAAGGGCCACAAAGAGAGGTTTTGAGAACTCTACTCAGATATTATAGAAAGAACAAGATAGCATTAGGCTAATGGATTTAAATCTGAGAGCATCAGATCACTGTGGGGTGTCTGACTTGGCAGGTCTTCAAAAAGTCCCAGAGATGGTTATAATTCAATCCAACTGTCAGCTCATTCTCTTCTTCCCCAGGTCCAAACCTATTGTTAAGAGTTGCTGTTGGCCTCATTCTAGACACTCTGGTCCTAAAACATGGGCCAGCCTGTAAAGTTTCTCCCTGAACTGTAAACAGATAATCTTGTTGTATCTGTAACAGCTGTGCCCCATAGGAGCCTGCTAGGTCTTCAAAATAGGACAATTGGGGCTTTCCTTTTTTCTTTTACTCCCTTAAATGCACTTAGAACCATGTAGACTGCAAGGATTTTAGAAAAAAAGCTTAGGTTTGTTTAAGTCTGCCTTGACTTCAAAGGAAGGGTAAGTCCCCATTCCCAGCCCCAAGGTCTGTTCTGTTATTAACCAGTTTGAGTTTCAAACATTATCTTTTGTGAGAAGTTAAATATCATGCATAATATAATTTTAGATTCATAATTGCATTCATAAAATGCTACTATTACCAACCACTCTTCCAAATGTGTAAGGGTTCTCTCACTGCTCCTCAAAATGAAGCCCTAACTCTTGACAAGTGGCTTTTCTTTCCTCAGTGTGGTATTCAGAGCTGTCTGTGATCTTCCCACCTGGCTGCTCACCCCTGCCGCAACCCACTCCCATCCCTTCAAGCTGACTGGATGCCTCACTGTCTCCGATTCTTCTTCAGTGTCGTAGAAACTGCATAGGAGTCTAGCATTAGGGTTATGGGTGTATCTTGCCTTAACTACTCCCCAATTATCAAGCATTTATTTTCAGGGTCTCTCTCTGTCACCCAGGATAGTGTGCCAGGGCATGATCAGAGCTCACTGTAACCTTGAATTCCTGGGCTCAAGTGATCCTCGTGCCTCAGCCTCCTAAGTAGCTGGGACTACAGGCACACACCACTGCCTCTGGGCTAATTTTTATTTATTTTTTATTAGAGATAGGATCTCACTCTGTTGCCCAGGTTGGTCTCTTAACTCCTGGCCTCAAGCAATTCTGCCTTGGCCTCCCAAAGTTCTGGGATTATAGGTGTGAGTCACCACAACTAGCCCTGAACATTTTTCTATTTCCCTCCTGTGTATTTTGCCAGGAAGTGTGCAAGGAGTCATCTAGTTCAGTGGCTTTCAGCTCTGGCCAGTCAGTAAGGGGTGAGAAGGTAGAAGGTGGGGTGCTAAAAAAGTCTTGAGTTATCACATATGTACAGGAAAGGGCATAAATCACAAGTACCCGTGATGTTTCCCACACTAAACACCCTCAGGTAACCAGCACCTGGGTCTAGAAATAGGACATTACTAGCACCCTAGAAAGTTGGGGTAAGGGCAGCTTTCTAAAAATTCCCACTTTGAGATCTAGTCATTTGATATTCTGATTTCTGCGTCTGAGGTAAAGCCCCGGACTTTGCATTTTTAAGATTCTCTTCAGGGATTTCCCAGGCAGTAGGAGACTTGGTGACTACTCATCTCAAAGGCTTTCAAGGTGTGCCCCTCAGGTCTGCCTCCTGGGAGGTGGGGGTGGAGACAGAGCTGTCCATGCTGCCTCTGCTTCAGTTAGGGCTGCCTGGATCTCCTTCTCAGACTGGGCTCCATTTGTGGATTAAAAAAAAATCCTTCACAGAACCTATTAATTCTGAAAACCACCTGTAGTAACAGGGCTTGATGGAAGAAGTGGAATTACAAGGATGGACACGGATATGGACGTATTTGCCTTTCCATGGGAACATCACGATTCTGACGTTCGGCAGCAGTAAGAGCTGGTTAAGCAGCCTCTGCAGGGCTGTTGTTTTTGTGTCTGATACTGGCATTTGAAGTTCTCAGAACCCCAAGAACAATCTGGGGCTCATAAGCCTTCACTGGAACCCCAGGAGGGGGGACTGAAACTCGTGACATTTCCTGCTGCTCTTGGTCTTTTTTTTTTTTGTAAAGACAGAGTCTCACTTTATCACCCTTGGTAGAGTACTGTAGCATCACAGCTCACAGCAACCTCTAGCTCCTGGGCTTAGGCAATTCTCCTGCCTCAGCCTCCTGAGTACTTAGGACTACAGGTGCCTGCCACAACGCCCAGCTATTTTTTTGTTGCAGTTCAGCCGGGGCTGGGTTTGAACCCGCCACCCTCGGTATATGGGCCGGTGCCCTACTCACTGAGCCACAGGCAACACCCTGCTTTTGGCCTTGATGGCAGAAATGTCCTAATGAGCTATCACTAGGGTTATGCTAGTATCTTGATGTATCCTGGCTCTTGGTCATGGAGCTAAACACATACACCTGGCCCAGGAGCTGGAGAGGCTGAAGGATGGAGAAGACGGGGGAGCAATTGTAGCCCCAGTGGGCAGGTAAGCTGCAATGTGGCCTTCCTTGAAATTCCCAAGAATTTCCCTATTGGCCCACCCCAATTATAAAGCTGCAGGGCAGGGATTCTGGGAAATGTCGTCCAGCCCAGCCAAGCACACCTGACGGCCTCCACACCACCATCCCACCATTGTTCTCAGGCCCATCTGTGCGCACTGGCTATCACCCAATAAACTGACCCGAACTTCAATACTGTCCTGTAATTGGAATCCCAAGAAGATAAATCCTGCTCTCTCCTTTTGTCTCAAGAGGAGCATAAAAAGTTGTGGGTCTGGTCATTTTTTCTACGGTCTGAACTGCTGTTTTTCTCATTACTCTGCCTTCCTCCATCTGTCCGCCCTCTCTCAAACCCAGCCACAGCCCTCCCGCAGCCCTCAGCACAGCGGCTGTGCCTTGGACAGAGCCCTCCCTGGTTTATCTTCCTGCTACTAAGTGGATTAAGAGCACAGCTGGAAGACCCTGGGATCATCCTAATGCCATCAAGCTCACAGTGAACTGAAGACGTGGAAGTCTTCACTATTAAGCTTCTAAATAAAGCATCTCTTCCTCCTAGGCACAGACTAATTAAATGATTCTAACACAGCAAAGTGGTCAGTGAACACTTAACCACTGAGAGAGAGGCGAGCAGCAGAGCTGGCAAGAGCCAGAGCTGTAGATCCACAGGTGGCTGAGTGGTGGCTGCTGTGTCTCAAGGATGACAGAAAGAGATGCCATTGTTGGAGCCATTGTAGGAAAAGAAGTGGGACAAGAGAAGGGGGTTGGGAAGTGCTCTGGATCAAGTTCCAGTGCTGCAGCTAAGCAGCTGTGGGGCCTGGGGCAAGTCACACGCCTTTATGTTTTAAAAATTTTTTAGAGACAGGGTCTTGCTCTGTTGTCCAGGCTGTGATGCAATCATAGCTCACTGGAGTCTCAAACTCTTGGGTTTAAGTGATCCTCCAGCTTTTGCTTCCTGCATAGCTGGGACTATGCACCACCATGCCTGGCTAATTTTTTTTTTTTTTTTGAGACAGAGTCTCATTATGTCTCCCTCAGAGTGCTATGATGTCACAGCTCACAGCCACCTCAAACTCTTGGGCTTAAGAGATTCTCTTGCCTCAGCCTCCCACGTAGCTGAGACTACAGGTACCCGCCACAATGCCTGGCTGTTTTTTTGATGTAGTTGTCAGTGTTGTTTAGCAGGCCCTGCTCAGGTTCGAACCTGCCAGCCCTAGTGTACATGGCCAGCGCCCTAACCACTGAGCTATGGGTGCCGAGACAGATGCCTGGCTAATTTTTAAATTTTTTTTGGTAGAGAGGTAGTCTCATTATGTTGAACTCCTGGGCTCAAGCAATCCCTCTGCCTCAGCCTCCCAAAGTGCTAGGATTACAGGTGTGAGCCACCACACCTAGCTAAGTCACATAACTTTCTAAACCTCAACATCAGCCCTACCTCCTGCACCAAAATTAGAAAACAGACATGAAACTGTATGGGTGAAAGAAAGTCTGAAAGCAGGGACATTGCGGTGTTGGTAGTCTAACTTCGTTACAGACAATGCCGGTGTAAGGTAGAGGTTACCTAGATGATACATTACTATGAAATTTTTCTTTCTTTTTCCTAGTTTTGATATGTTTTTTTTTTTCCTGAGGTCTGCTGAAGTGTGAGATTGATGCAGCTGATTAAAATGAAGTCTTTGGGATCAAGTTTGGATTTCCATTATTTATGCTTTCTCTCTCTTCCCCATTCTATACTCTGTAAATACGTTTACATAGAAAGGGCTTTTCAAAGAGAAAACAACAGCTAAAGAATCTTTGGGAAGAAAAAACTGGGAAGGGCCTGGCAGTGCTACCATATGGACTATGGTCATTCCTTACAGGAGTTTTCTCTGCCTGAATTAGATTTTAAAGTTTCTAAAGGAGGACTGAACGATGACCCCCTTTGTATCTGTCAGCACTTAGGACAGTGCAGCAGAGAGAATATTGGATATCGGAACCCAGAGTTCCAGTTCTGCCCTCAAAAGCCATGGTAATCCTCTCAGCTTCAGTTCCCTTCTGAGGTGGGAATTACCTACTTCATGCGAGTGCTGTGTGCTGCGAATTAGACCATGTATGGAAACATACTTCCATGATCCAAAACGTGCTGTGTACGAGGGATAAGATGTGGTAAGACCTGTTACTTCACAAGAACCACATACTGGTTGACTTTCCTGGTGAGGACAGGCAGGTACAGGGCACAGTGGTCAACCCTCAACTGCAGAGGAGGAAATACTCGGGGAAGAGGTAGGAAGGGGAAGTGTTGTCCCCAGGGGCCCACAGGGTGACAGCAGCATTTTCTCACTGCCCCTCTTGGAATGTCTCTGCACTGTCTCTTGCTTCAAGTGGTTTGTCAGCCTGGTCCTTTGTTTATTGGTTCATTTTTTCATCAAGTATTTATTCAGCACTTATGTGCCAAGTTCTGTGCCAGGAATTGAGAAATGAATGGTAAGCAAAAACTAATGAGCTGCGATGCCATGGCACTCTACGCAGCCCCGCATGGAGCCGAATCTAGCTCGTTTATTTCCAAAGAGATTTGGACTCCAAGAGTTGGACAACTAGCACTACACAGCCCTGGGGATAGATGTAAACATTGTGTTTTAGTGGGATTCTAGATTTAGGTTGAAAAATATCCACAAGTTCAGGCCAAGTCTGATAAGGAGGAGAAAAAGAAGAGAAGGCAAAACTCCTGGCAGCTCTGACTGTGCCCCTGCTCAGGTGCCAGAGTCCTACTCCTCCTGACGTTACCTCTGTTGGAATTCCCACCTACCTTGCTCCTGCTAACACTCTAGTGGAACTGCACTGAATAGGATCCAAAGCTTTCAACTAAGCTGGAGGCAGAAGACATCTAATGGCCCCAGTAGGGTGGCCACTTCAGATTGGCATTTTCACAGACAACAGAGATAGAGGAAGTGGGTGTTAATGGCAGGGACACTTCCCTTAGGAAAGCTCTGTGCTCTTTAAACACCACTGAAGATAAGGAGGGGTGAGGCAAGGGAGCAATACAGGGTCCTAGTCAGGGTCCTTGCTCTCCAGGAGGGGACATGGGTTTGCAGGTGCGTATTCCATTACTAAAAGTAGGAACTAGATAATTAACTGTGTAAATGAAAGTAGGGAAAAGATAAGACAGCAGGGGAGTCTTCGGTAGCCAGAACTCAGAAAAGCTCCATCAACAGGTTCCTTTTTCTTTCTCTCTCTCTTTTTTTTTTTTTTTTTTTGGTAGAGACAGAGTCTCGCTCGATGGCCCTCAATGGCCCTCCGTAGAGTGCTATGGCGTCACACAGCTCACAGCAACCTCCAGCTCTTGGGCGTAGGCAATTCTCTTGCCTCAGCCTCCCGAGTAGCTGGGACTACAGGCGCCCGCCACAGCGCCCGGCTATTTTTTTGTTTTGCAGTTCAGGCAGGGCTGGGTTTGAACACGCCACCCTCGGTATATGGGGCCGGCGCCCTCGGTATATGGGGCCGGCGCCCTACTCGCTGGGCCACAGGCGCCACCCCATCTTTCTTACTTTTGACCAAGCAGTCAGACAATCCATTAGTGAGCATCTAGCTAGATTTCTCGTTTCCCTTTGAATGAGAAGAGTGAGACACATTTTATTATAAGACCCCATCACCAGAAGTGAAATTACTGAAATACTGTTGGTAACATGAACCCCAAGTGGACTCATTAAAAAAAGTTTCTATGGTAAAATAAAGCCCAGGCCAAACAAAAAAAGCCACCCAGGAACAAATGTACCACATTGGGAGTGATGAGAAGGCTGACACCCTAGTAACCACCCCCCAGGTAGAGTCAGAACTTTGCCATGCACCCCAGGAGCCCTTCCACGTGTGCAGGCTCCTTCTAAAGGAACAGTCTCTTGTCCTCACCGTCCCACTCCCTTGTGTTTATTTGTGGAGTTAGCATACAAGCCTGCATCCTTAGAAACTAAGTTCAGTTGTCCATTTGTTAAACTTCTTTTAAGTGACCAGTTTCCCCTCCATTTATTTCTTTTCCTTACAATTGATCTGTTGAAGACTCTGCTGTTGAATCTGCAGTTCTTTCCTACTGTCTGGATTTTGCTCTTGGTGCCTGCCAATACGTCCAGACGAGCTCATTTTTAAAGCAAATAATCACCCGTTTAAAAAAACCCCATATGCAAGCCATGTTCTTAAAGAGAGCACAATCCACCATAATCACTTTCTCATGATTGTGTGGGCAAAGGGAACTCTCACAATAGAGGTAATGAGGCAGGGAGAAAAAACGTGATCTGGGGGGAGTTCCCAGTGGAACTAGTGATCTATGAAAAAGAATTTCTTTTTACATATTTGCAATTGGAAGTGACCAGGGAATACTTTTCCTTAATGTCTTCTACTATAGTTTGCTTTGGTAGGAAACACATTTGGAATGAGCTTTGGCATCATGCTATGCTCTAAGTTCCAAGGTTGCACACATTAGGTTTTATCAAGTTGATTGCATAATAGAAACCTTGAACTACCAAAAACCTAAAGAATTTAAACCACTAACTGGAATCACCAAATGTAATAAATATAAATTATAGATGAAAGGAAGATTACAGTTGGCCATTTACTTATGGTTTGGAGCAAGAAATATAAGCTTTAAAATTTTTTCCTTTTCTAATCTCAACAGGCATCCCCCATATTTATTAGTATTTTTTTAAAAGGCTTGTCCATATATTGACTTAATAAAGAGTCCATCCACTTAATGGTGACTTCCAGACACTCCCAATTTGGACCCTAAATTATGTGCTCCAAAGCTATAGCACCCATGCAATGGACAAAAGAAATGAGTAGTGTCATACTGGGAGATGGGAGATTTAAAAATACTTTTTAATAAAATTAAGTATGTGTGAATAAATATCTGTTTGGATTTGCAGAGAGGGAAAAAGCTACAAAACAGGTGGATATGATGAAGACTCAGAAGTCAAGGCTCTCTTCAAACCCAATGGACTACTGACACTACCTTCACAGTATTAGCTGTACAGACCTGAGAAGGGCCAAAGAGGCAGCAGAGGGGAATAAAAGAAATGAGGCGAAGGGCTTAAAGAATCAACACTCTGGTTTCTGGTTCTCTATTCCTATTTCTTTCCTTAGTTCTCCTAGGGATTGTATTTGTGAAAAAAAAAAAAAAATTGTGAGGCCTCTTCCCTGCTCAGGTTGGAGAGAAGGTGGGGATGAAAAGGGGTAGAGTGGGGAGAGAGAAAATCAGGAGGACGCACGGCAAATGTCACAGATAGACGGACTAGTTTCTTTCCTGGGCTCGGGAACTTTAAATCTCTGCTTGTAAGACTGGGTTCTTGCGCTTACGGATTACTGTGTAAGATGGTAAGAAATTTCCAACCCTGATGCTACAATGCTCTAGGGCAGCGGTTCCCAAGCAGACCCACAGGAACTGTATTAAAGGGCTGTGGCCACTGCTCTAGGGTATAACCAAGTTTTACAATATGTACATTTAAAATTCTCAAAGCCCGATTAATTTGAACTCTTTTTCACCAAAAAGGCAAATATAATTCAAAACCTTTTTCCTTAGTAGTTCTAGTCTCCCTTTCTGAAAGATTTGATTCTCCTCCTTGGAATCCCCCAGCCGGGCTCTGTGACAGCATTATTCTGTTTCCAGTTTCACCTCCTGTCTCCTCTGTGGCTTGTGCTCCTCCTCCTGGCCCTGGTCTGGATTACTAGGAATCCTAATTCCGCAGTTCTTCCCTAAGCACTTCTTCCATCCCTGTCCCTCATCTGAGCCCCCAACTCCAAACCCCTCATGTACTCCTCTCTTACTGAGATTTCCAACCCCAGCCTCTAATAGCTCTGGTGCAATGACATTCCTAGAGGCCAGGCTGGGTCTCAGCAGTGATGTTTGAAAGGAAACCAGAACTCAGAAAGGGAGTAAATCTATCATGGCTTCCATGCTTCTCTCTCTGGGCTGGGTTTGGTCAAGCATGTTACATGCATCATGGTGTTTCATTGTCATACCACCTCTCTGAAAAAGCACAGTTACACCCATTTTCCAGACATGAGAAGACTTAACCTCAGACAGGGCAGGAGCTAGACAAGGCAAGCTGAGCTGTGAACCGAGCTCTAAGCCTGGCCTGAGCCATCACACTCTCACGTCTGAAGTAGATTTTGTCCTGTGGGACACCTGATGGACCTAAGGGCTTTGGGGTTTGTTCCTTTGTTGGCCAGTGAGAGGACACATCAGTGGTTCCAGCTTCCAGCCCTGCTTGCTCCCAGGCCTTCCCACCAACCACCTGCTTTCCCATGAGGGTCCACCATAGAAGGCAGGTCTTCACTTGGTGCCTCCCTACACTTCCCAGCCTGGGGCAGGGTGCTTCTTCTCAGGACGTGCCAACTGTGGATGGGGCAGAGCTCAGCCTTCCTTCTTGGAAACCATGTGCATCAGTTCACAGGAAACGACTCTACTGATGAGACTCAGCACATGAACATGGGGGCGTCAAAGGCAGTCCTTGACCTGGGAGATGCGGGGAGGAGAAGGAAGACATATACAGTTCTGTCTGCAGATCAGCAGCATGTTCTTGAGTCACCCCTCGTGAAGGGGGCTATCGGGTGGCAAGGGCTGGTAGACCCTTTCTCTGAACCATTCTGAAGTCTTCATGAATACTGTGCTCCCTTTCCACACCATCAACTACTCTATGAGAATGAAACAAAACTATTTGGTGGCCTTTTTTCCTAGCCTGTTCTCACTGTTTCTTTTATTTAAACTGAGCACCTAATTTTATCAGCCAGGTTTGGGGGACTATTCATTTATTCATTGTGTCTTTCTTACTCAACAGCATTTAACCTTGAGGTGGTTAAGTGTGGGGCTCAGTTCCAGCCTTGGCCACTCACTCCCAAGGTCTATACACAAACAGATCACTAGATCCAAAGCTACAGCACACAGCTTGTGTGTGTGTGTCTGTGTGTGTGAGAGTGAGAGAGAGATAGAGACAGCAAGAGACTCACCCTTGTAGGAAGTGGGGTGTTACCAAAGAGACAGAAAACCAACAAAAAAGTGTGACAGCTCAGCCAGGTCCCACCCCCCAAGTCTCTGTCTACACATACAGCCCTGTTCCTGCCAGAAGACAGGGAATTAAAGATGAAACAGCCCTTGAAACTGAAACCAATTATCCACGGCAATTTATTAAATAACGAAGGTTTCTAGGCCTTGTTAAAATAAATGTTGAGTGTATTTTCTTATCCTTTGACGTCCAGTTCCTCACTTGTCAGCACCTGCTGGCAGCAGCTGGAGTGATCTTACCAATTTTGCTGAATGTGCAAATCAATTTGCTCCCCCCCACCAAAAGATAAAAATCAGTAAAGTGATTAAGTTGCAATTAAGGCATGTCATTGAAAGCCCAGACAACATGAAAAGGATGAGGAGGAATTGCCTTGAGGTCACCACTGACTTCTTCCTATCCAAGTTAAATGATTCCCCCCACCACTCCCTGCTCTATTGTATGTGAATCAGCCTCTTCTTAAAATTCTTGGTTCTTAAAATTCTCTCCTCCTTTGGCTTTCATCATGTTATTCACAAGCCACTTGTCATTTATATGGACTCCCTAACTGTTAATCCATCTATCTATTCATCCATCCATCCATCTACCATCCATCCAATAGTGACCCCCACGTGCCAGGCACTGGGAAAAAAGACAAAGGAGATTTATATCTAGTTTTGCAGTTTAACAACTGCTTCTGTATTATTTCATTAAATTCTCACTGTAACCACATGAGAGAGCTGTTAAGTATTCCCATTTTATATATGAAGAAAAAGGCTCGAAGAGGATCTGTCATTTATTTAAAACAGCACAGCCAGCAGGTGGCAGGGTCTAGACATGAATTCAGGTTTTTCAGCCCAGTAAGAATTTGTAATGGTACTCTCCCATACACTGGTCAAGTGTAATTTCTCAACTAGTCTCACTGTTCCTAACTAAATGTCACGAGGCATCCAACATGTATTTATTGAGACTGTGCTAGGCTCTGAGGGATGCCAAGACTGGGTCCCTGCCCTCAAGAAGCTTGTGGCCTAGTTGGGGAGACAGACATTTAACACACATTTTCACACCATAAGTATTCTTTTGAACGTATGGGGGAGAGCTGATTTAGTTATAAAAATTAGGGAGGTCTTCTAAGAAATAATCATTATGATGAAGTCTGAAGTCAGAGTTAGCTTCGGGAAGAGAGGATGAAAGAAAATCATGTAGGGGGAAAAGAATGTATGTGCAAGGGTCCTGTGGCAGGAAGATTCAGTGTGCTGCAAGGGAGCCTGGCACAGGATGTGGTCCAGAGCACACAAGACTTCGTAAGCCATGACAATGATTTTTACTTTTAGCTTGAGAACAATGGGAAGCCACAAGTCGAGAGAACGACATGCTTAACTGTGATTCTGATTCTGACTTCAGTGTGCAGGATGGATTGTAGAGGAGTGAGAGTGGAAGCAGGGAGAGCAGCTGGAAGGCGTTGGTGGTTGTCCAGGAGAATTGATGGTGGCTTGGACCAGCACTGTGGTAGTGGAAATGGACAGAAGAGCCCCACAGGTGTCCCTGCTCTGCTCTAGCCCGTTTTCTAACTAGACCCTGTCACCAGAGTGTGCTCATGAACTTTCAGTGCATGGAAGCTTGTCCACACGTCAGGGCTCTGTTGGCGTCTCCTCTTCCAGGAAAGCTCCAGACAGCGCCAGTCCTGGGGTCAGTCAGAAGCCCTGTTCATCTTCTGCATTGCCCATTCTCACACCTGATGCTTCTCTATGGCTGGACTGTTCTCCGGTTCACTTCTGGGGTTGCCTTCATTTCTCTGGTCTTGCTTCCTCCCTTTGGAAAGTAAATGCTTTGTTGGCATTTGCTGAATGGTATCAACAGGGCTCCTTTGGAAATTACATTTGTAAATGATTACTCACGCCTATGGCTGTTTTTCTCCCCTAAATGAAACACTGGTTGCATAAATCTATCTTCGTGATCTTGTTTTGTCAAAACATATGTCCCAATTTTTCCATTATTTCCTTTAAACTCTTTTCCAAATTTCTCCTCGTAGGAAGCTATTTGGGAGGAAAACAGTGAGGGAGGGAAGGGGCAGTACAGTAATTAAACAGGGGACGTCTGACCAGAGTTCCCATACTTTTTAATGGGGTATTTGATTAATCCTTTTCACAGGCACCATTATTCATGCCTTGATGGAATCTCATTTTATAGCTCTTAATACATGGACCCAATTTATCCACATCACATTGTATTCTAATACTTGTCATCCAAGTTATTAGCTATCTCCTTCTCAGTGGAAAATCATCAGCAAGTTTGATTAGCTTATTCCCTAGGGATGGTAAAAGCGATAAGAACAGACACAGTACAATAGAAACCCCAGTGGTTCTGCATCCTCAAAAGAAGACTGCCACACAGAATCCATCTGTGGAGTCAGGGTGGCCAAAATAAACATCTGCCCATGGGACGATCTCTCTATGGGACCCAGGAGCCTTAGCCATAAAGGGCTGATTGCTATTGTTTCTAGAAGGACTGAGCCATCATCCTGAGCAGGATCATTTTAACAGAAAATGGTGGTTTCCTCTCCCTCCTGCTTCCTGAACTGGCCCCCAACCTCCCACCTCACTGCCCTTCCCCAAAGGCACAGCCCAGAAGTTTCTCTTCATTTCATGACACATGTCCACCTTCAATCCCTGTTCACTTTGGGGCCTGGTAGGCCAGGTGACTTAATAGACTCTGAACAACCAGCCCTGTCTTTCTCTTCTCTGGAACCAAATCGGAGACATGGACTCACAAGTGGCCTTAGTCCTTTCAAAGCAAAGTCATCCCTTGGCCTGAAAGAGAGAAGGGGCTGCATGATCTCCCAGGATGGTGGGCTCAGAGCCCACCGAGCCTCTAATACCCCTCTCCCAGCAGCCGCAGCCCCTTCCTCTACACACTGCAGCCTTATCGATTACCCCTTTGTCTTCCCAAACCTGGCAAGAGAAGGATGAAAGAAGTTCACTCTTTGCAGTGACACTCTTCCCCTCAAAAGGTGGAGCCTGGCTGGGTGTGGTAGCTCAGGCCTGTAATCCCAGCAATCTGGGAGGCCCAGGCAGGTGGACTGATTGAGCTCACGAGTTCAAGACCAGCCTGAGCAAGAGCTAGACCCAGTCTCTACTAAAAATAGGAAAACTAGCCTGGCATTGTGGCAGGTGCCTATAATCCCAGCTACTTTAGAGGCTGAGGCAAAAGGGTCTCTTGAGCCCAAGAGTTTGAGGTTGTTGTAAGGTATGATGCCAGAGCATTCTACCGAGGGCAAAAGATGAGACTATCTCAAAAAATAAAAAAAAGTTGAGCCTAATTCCCTTCCCTGAGTTTGTGGGCTAGACTTGGAGACTCATTTCTAATGAACAGAATAAAGCACAAGTGATGGTGTCTCCTTTCTGAGACTAGACCACAAAAGGCACTTGGACTTTCTCCTTCCCTCCAACAGGGTGTTGACTCTAAGGGAAGTCAACCGCTGTGTTGTGAGCAGTACTACAGGGAGGCCAAGGTATGAGAGCAAGGACCTAAGGTCTCTAGCTGCCAGTTTGACTACAACCTCCTGAGCTGCTCCCAGACCTCTGACCCATGGAAACTGTGCAAAACAATAAGCATTTGCTTCTTGTTTTAAGCTGCTTTAATGTTGGGGTCATTTGTTATGCAGCAGTAGGTTACTCATACACTCCACCTCAGGGGAAAGCTTTGGTCACCTTTCCTCTGTCAATTCCCTTATTAGGCTCCACTTCATCTTCTCTCTCTGTTTAGAAGCCTGGTACCCTCCATTGACCTGTCCCTCGGCATCTGCTCAGTCTTCACAGTGTTGTGGACTCTTTCCTGAGGAGGGGGGAATAGAGAAGGGACTCCCCAAAATCTGGGTTTGGAGGTGCAGCTCCTTGCCTGCCATGCAGAGTGATGTCTGGCATTAGCAGAATGACTTTTTTTTTCGCAGAGGACAGCCTTCCTCAGGCCATGAAGCTGCCCTTGTTTCTGAATATCAGGGCCTAAATAACTTTAGTCAGGCCTACAGCCAGCATAAGACGACTTTGCAAACAATAACTATTTTCTATCATATGTTCAGTTCTTGTACCCTTTTTGCTCCTCTGCAGTTTCTGTAAAAGGTCATGTGTCGTTTCAGCTTTGCAATTAAGTGCGTCTGACACTAGGTGGGAAATCTAAAACTGGATGAGATGCAATCTGGCTTCAGTGCTGCAAGGTGTGCCACCATGCTCCACCCTCAGCAGCTGTGTCCTGCTAGGCCTGGCACCACTCTGACAAGGTGGTAATCTGATTCCCACTTCTCTTGTAATTATAATAGGGGAAAACATACTTTTTGACTATTAAAAAACAAAACTATGAGTTGCTTTTCATTTGGTCAAATACTAGTAATTTTTACAAAATTGATCTCAGTTCTATGGGGCAAGGGCAGACAGTTCTAGAGGTCAATCTCTTGGAAGGCTTGGAAAAGGTAAAATAGTACCCAGGCCAATAGCACCAGCATCATATGTGGATGTGTCAGAAATGTACATGCTTGGGCCCCAACCCTGACCTACTGAATTAGAAACCTCATGGGGGTGGTGGTGGTAGGGAAAGTAACTTGTGTTTTATTTAACAACCCCTCCAGGGGATCCTGATGCATGACTACAGGCTGATTTAAAGAACTAAACATCTAAACCATTCATTCATTTGTTCATTCATTCATAAGACACTGATTACATGCCTACCACAGGCAGTCCCTAAGTTATAAACATCTGACTGATGTACAACTCATACTTATGAACAGAGACTATTACCTGTTCTAACTTACAAACAAATTCAACTTAAGAACAAATCTACAGAACCTATCTAATTTGTAACCCGGGGACTGCCTGTATTTGCCAGATCCTATGAGCTCTGGGGCAATGAAGAGGAATGATAAGGAATGGCTTACTTGAGGAGTTCACAAGCTTCCCTATCTTGCTTTATTACAATGCTAGAAAAGAGTGCAGGAATCTTAAGACACTATTAGAGGGCCAGGCGCGGTAGCTCACGCCTGTAATCCCAGCACTCTGGAAGGCTGAGACAGGTGGATTGATTGAGCTCAGAAGTTTGAGACCAGCCTGAGCAAGAGCAAGACCCTGTCTCCAAAAAATAGCTGGGTGTTGTGGTGCAACTGTAGTCCCAGCTACTTGGGAGGCTGAAGCAAGAGGATCACTTGAGCCCAAGCGTTTGAGGTGGCTGTTAGTTATGACACCATGGTATTCTATTGAGGGTGACAAAGTGAGACTTTGTCTAAAGAAAAAAAAAGACATTAATCAAAGGAATGGAAATCATTCTTTATATCTAACTTTTCAATGGACAGGAGGCATAACAATTTTTTTTTTCCCCACAGGAATGATCATACTCTCAAAATAGCAACCTTTCTAAAGTAAGTAAATGTGTGGGTTTAATATATCATGTACAGCTGGCTCAGGCTTTTAAGCTTAAAAAAAAAAAAAAGAAGATTTGATTCTACCATGAATGAAATGCAGAATTATTTCAAAGATTCACTTAGGTATGGGTCTGTCTTAATGAACAAACTATTCTGTTTCCATGAAGTAGGAGTTTCTTCCCCCTTTTTTATAAGTCTAAATAAGTCATAATAGCTAATATATATTGTGTGCCTCCCATGGCTGGGCTTGGGGTGTATCTATATTCATTAACTCAGTCGATCGTTCCCTGAACCTATAAGGCAGATGTAGTGAACATACATAGTTTATAAACGAGGAATGGGATATGGGAGAGGCAGGAACAGCAACTCAAACTCATCTCCTAAACCCAGGCAAATTATCCCCCTGTGCTGTGCTCTCAGCTCTACTGGGTCATTTTCCTTCTCATTAAAACTGATTAATTGGGAAAACATAAAAGGAAACACCACGCTCCCCTAAAAGATATCTAGCATAAAAACACTGGCTAAAGCTTGAGTTGGGGGATTTATTTTTAAATTTAAAGATCACACTAGATTTCTCCTTCAATACCCTAGATAATGAAGAGCTGGCTATAAACTTCTCATGGTCATCAGCATTAGTGGCCTATGTAAGGACCTGGCCTGTGCTCAACAGATCCTGCTTTGGAGAAGATGCACCACACATTTTTTCCTTTCTCAGAGTGTCTCAACGATGCACAACAATGTACTGTAGCACTATCAGATGGGCAAATGATTTTACTGTGCTTGGGATGAACTTGAATTGATCCAGCCAAGCCTGGGCCCTTGTGACTGTGGATGCCCAGTTAATCCAGCAGCTATGGGGATGAAGGATGTGACCTATGGCCACAGAAGAAATCAAAGCTGGCTGGCCAGACCAGAAACATGCTCAGTCCCTTGGCATGGGTACCAGGCCTGCCCTGGCTAGCTGAGCTAATTCGTCACACAGGCCTATCCTTCTCTTAAAGGAGTGTCATGGCTCATCTGTGTTTTGGCAGCTAGATCAGGAGGCCTCATGTACCTACTGCATCCTTGGGAATAAGCTGGTGGCTTTAAGTTACACATAACAAAAAATCTTAAAGTCCGTGTGGGTTATATAGAAAACCCTGCTGGTATCATCAAGCCATGTCTAGAGCACACAGTCTGAGGGAAAGTGAAATGCCTCTGCCTTTCCCATTGACATCTGTAATCAAGGCTTTTTAGAACAAAAAAGTCCAACTTGTACTTATTGTTAATTCAAAGATGCTTAGTGGCCTTTGTGGTACATGATTTGATTAGTAGCATTCTGTGGAACTACAGACACGAGATGTTGAGCTCACAAATGCATGATTCATTTCAGGATCCTGAAATGAGAAATGTACCTATCAATGGCAAACTGGAGGCTGGGAGATTCTGAGAAAGCATTTCATGCATATAAATGGGGCATGTGATGAAAACATTTTGTTTAGGGTTACAATCCCGAAGCCAGGGACCACCCCACTGTGCTCTTTACCCTTGAGAAGTGACGGCTCTTTGGGAAACTGCTGGGAGTAGACAGTCCTGTTTTTGGACACCCATATGCCGCCTCATTTATCTACCTGTGACAGGGACAGTGTTGGAAGAAAATCAAAAGATGAAAAATTGCTTCTGGTTTTAAAGGAGCTGTTCAGGCTGGGTGTACGCCCAGGGGGAACCAGGTTTCGTGCCAGGAGCCATCACTTCATCCCGTTCTAAGGCCACATTTTGGCAAACACCAACCAGCAGCTGATTGCTGTCTCCTTTCACCAGCGGATTTAAAGACACTTGCTCTGAAAGCCTGAAATCCAGTCTTTCTGAAGACGTGCACAGCAGAACGCAGACCTGCCCACACACTGAAGTGAGGCAGGATGCGGGCGTGGAGCAGGAGTTCCAGATGACAAGGATTTTTCCCATGTTGAGGCAGACAGATAACAGGGAATGATTTTTGCGGGATTCCCGAGCAGACAGAGTACAGTATCAGCAAATGACTCTGGGAAAGACTACTCGTGTGAGATAAGCAGACAAAAATTTCTAGGATGCTGCTAACTGAAACCTGCTTTGGTGAACACAAATGCTCACAAGCTTCCTGCTTCCCCTCGGGATAGGACGGAGGCACATTGGGAGGCTTAAAGAGGTCCACCTGACCGTACCTGGCCCTCTACCATCCCTCTGTTCACCAGGCAGTGGGCCCGCCAAGGCTTCTTAGAATTCCAGCTATGACCCTTACTGCTTTTTCCAACTGGCGCATCTCTAGGAGTGACTGTGTCATTCATGGTTAGCATGCTCAGTGCTTTGGAGGAAGGCTTTCCTCAACCAGTTCAGTCTGTGCTTCCTCTCTACCTGGAATTCACAAGGCCAGACAAGTGCCTCACCACACTTATGGATATAGATGCCAGGCGTTCTTCTGTGTGCCGTAATCCTGTTTGCTTATTTTGTCCTCCTGACCACTCTGAGACAGGTCCTATGCATGTTAGTATTCCCATTTTGCAGATGAGAAAACCGAGGCACAGAAAGATAAGGGATTGGTTGAAGGTCACATAGCACCTGAATAACAGAGCCAGGATCAAGCCCAGAGAGCTTGCTCCTAGGGTCTGGCTCTTTCAGAACCACCTTGCTGTGTCTTTAAAAGAATACTCCTTCACACACAGTGGCTGCAGCCCGTGCGGGCGCTGGCTCACTCAGGCCTTTCTCTCCTCTGGAATCCCGTGGACGCCTGTGGCTGGAGTGCAGAGCCTGCATTGTGAAAGACAGAGGTTCCTCTCCAATCCCCCTATTTGTTTCTAAATTCAGGCCAGGCATCCAAATGTTTATTTTGTGCTTGTTTGTTTTGAGCATTCCACCATGTTGCCCAAGACTGCTTCATAGCTGGCCTCTCTGTTCTCCTTCCTAGCCGAGCACCTGGCCCTGCCCCTCACACCTCTCATCCCCAGTAGCTCTCTTACTGCCAGTGACTGATGTTCCCTGTCTAACCTCATTACACATTTCAGCTAAAAACACCTATTTTCCACATGGCAGGGAGGCATATTTATAGCACAAGTCACATACCCAGGCATTTTCAAATTTATCACGTCTAAGAATAACCTTGGCATACAATTACCATACCCATTCCACAGATGGGTACACAGAGGTAGGAGGTCGCAGCAAGGTTGCAAAATTCCAGGTCTCTCAGCCACATACATATAACACGTTCCTTAGATTGCTTCCTCTTAACTTCCTGTTCAAGGAACTTATGGGTGGCCCAGGGATGAGAGATTTTATCAAGATCAAGTTGTAACTCTGTTTCAGCTCTCAGAACACTAACAAGCAACTGTAAGCTTTGGTAGCAGGAACATGAATTCTTTGCTTTCTGCCAAAACCCATTCTCATTAGTAGGTTTATATGCATGAAACATGTACGTGAGGTTTTCGGTTTGTACGGGTCCCTCATCATCCCTCGGAACTAATCAGAATCCTGGATGGATTTATTCTCATGCAGAACATAACCAACTGCCTTCCACATCTGCTGAAATGACCGTTAACGTTTGTTCTGATGGAATCTTCTGGCCAGGAAATGAAAGGGTAGATCAAAACCCATAAGCAGACTGAATAATATTCCTTCAGAGTCAAAATTGTAATTGTAAGACTGGTTTTCAGATAGTTATTACAGAAGACTCACATCCCGTATAGGGAAGACACAAAAAAGCTAGATGATGCATTCACTGCATATAAGTCTCAAATTAGAACTGTAAATGGTGGAAATGTCATAAAGGTAAATTTCTACTTGTAGTGGGCACAGTTTTGCTACCACTGTGCATTTGCTCCCTGAGTTTCTCCATTCGTGGAAAAGGCACTGGTGGGAGAGTCTGGAGTCCTGAGCTCCCCTCCCAGCTCTGCCCCCATCAGCTGTGAGGTCTTAGGCAAGCCACAGACTTTCTTTGAGCTTCCAAATCTGTGAAACCAGTATCCACCGCTGAACCGTACTGAGCTGTTAAGAAAATCTAAACGAGCAAGCTGTACGAGAGTGGTTCCTCAACAGCGGAAGCTGCAGAAAGATACTTCTGTAGGCACACGCTCAGCTTGAAAGGTAGCAATGAGGACAGAAGCCTCTCAACTTTGTTTTCGAAGGAACGATTTCCAGAGAGACACTGCTGAGAAGTGGCATTTGGGAACGTGACCATGAACCACAGTGGCCTATTTTGTACGTTCACAGTCTTTTCTCATGTTTGTCTTTAACTCCTTATCCCACCACCTTGGCAATGACTGGCACACAGTGGGTACTCACAAATGCGGACAAGTGAGGGAAGGCTGGCCTAAGATTTTAGTCCCTCTGGTATGGTCAGTTTGTTGGGGGAAAAGGAACTGGAGCTGAGGAGAGGAATTTCTGGAAACCCGAATGTAGGGCCCCCAGAGGGCTCAGACCCAAGGGACTTCCTGGGACAAGAAGGTCACTCTACCTGACTATCCTATTTGCATATTTATTTTGTCTCCTCCCAACCAGCAGGGAATAAAGTATCTGAAGGGAAATCTGGCGTCCCGAAGAACAGAATCCTAGAGATTAACAGCCTGGCCATTTTCTTTTTCCTTTTTGCTCCCATAAGTTTCAACAGCTGATACCATCTTCTCCACGTCAGGAATCCAGGAGAATCAGGAGGAATCATGCCCTTTCTATTTTCCCTGTATCAGATTATCGCCTCTAAAACATTTCCCTGATCCCTGTCCATGGCTTCCTGCCACCAGCTAAATCTTCTTCCTAACTGCTCGTGGCATTCAGCGTAAAACTGCAGCCTTTAGCAGGACCTGCACTTGGAATTGTTAGGGGCTTTGTGCAACAGTCACCAGAAACATGTGTGCACTGCAGAACTGCTGCCTGGATCAAGATCTGACTGGTTCATGTAGCAGGGAAACATTTTGGGCCAGTGATGAGATGTGATCAGTGGGGGATTTCCCCTTTAAAAACTTACAGCAGAAGCCTGCCGGAGACAATTCAATATTCATAAATGGAAAGCAGAGATGGCGTTTCTGTTCCACCAAAAGCAATAGCTATTTATCACAGCAAATGACTGAAAGAGTTGTACGTACAATGCTTTACCCAGTGCTGTAAATTACAGTATACAGAAGATTAAACTTAAGCCTAATGCTACCCTGGAGTTTCAGCAGCTGAGTCCTATAAATGGATACCTGTTAAAAAGAGAAAATCTTTTTTCCTGGTTACTACTTAAAAGTGTATCACTATTAAAAGCTTGTCTTGAACGTAAATTACTAGGAAGCCCATCCCTAGCTCTGGAGAGGCTCTTAACCGGCACACTAACTCACATAAGTCACATTAAAAGACACAATGACAGACCTGAGACTTGAAGGATTTGCTGTGTGACCAACAGGGATGGCAGAGGAAGTTCAAGTGGAGGGGCTTCACAGAGGACTAAGACAGCACTCACTTCTAGTCAGTTTGACCTGGGCCCACAGGAGAACAGAGTGGACTTGGTGGCCTCAAGGAGACTTTCAGAAGTAGATGAGCCTGAATTCCAAACCATTTCAAAAGAAAGTTTCTTCTAATATCTGCTGTTCTATGAAGTATCAAGGAATCTTGACCTAGAGCTGAAACCCCAATTTTCCTAGCTAAATTTTATTTCCAACCACTTGCTCTCAAAGTGAGGTCTGTGGACCAAAAGCATCAGCATCACCTGGGAGCATGTGAGAAATACAGACTTACTGAATCAGAATCTTTATGAAGATTCTTGTGGGAACAGTAAAGTTTGAGAATCAAAGGACAGGTAAGCAAGCAGGTGTCAGCAGGGAGGAGTCCCAGATGTTCTCACTGCAGATTATGACAAATGACAAATCTAATTTATGAAAACGGGTCCTAGAAGTGGACCACAGGATTCTGATTTATCTTTTGTCTAATCCTACTTCAGAATACTTTCAGGAACTCGAGAGACAGATTTTAGGAGCTGGGAATGAAGGTATCATTCTGAACTTGAGAGATGATGCCCGAATTACCTCAGGTTATAATACTGTGAATTAGCAAAAAGTTCATGCTTTGTAGATTAATAAGGGCCTCTAATCCCCCTGTGAATCAGGAGGTTGACAATGTATTGCTAGTGTTTTTGATGATGATTTCCATTCTTTTGTTGTAATTACCAGCTGACTTTAAGCGAGTAAGGTATGCAAAGATGTTTGTGTTATTAGAGAAAATAGAGATCTTGGATAACTTTAGTCTTTATTAGAAGAATTACAGTTCAGTATGTGTGTTAAAAACTTAATGATAATCACTAAGTATATTTTAGAAATAAAATCTATTATAGCCAAGCTAACAGAGGAAAAATGGGAAGAAGGTAAGGAAAATTTTGTTAATCTAATGGAAGGCAGGAAAGGCGAACAAGGAAGCAAATGAAAATCAAGCTAAACATAAATACAACTCAGAAGCTAGAAGGAAGTCCAAATAAATAAAGTAATCACAATAAATGTAAATGGATAAAACTCACCTATTAGACACTATCAGATTGGATTTTTAAAATAGCCAGCTATATACAGCTTATAATAGGGATACCTAAAGCAAAATGATTTAGAGAAGTTGAAAATAAAAGATTGGAAAGAGTGAAATGAAGCAAAAACATACTAACTAAAAGAAAATTGAATAGCAATGTTAAGCAGATAAAATAGAACCTCAGGAAAAAGCATTAACAGGCACAAAGACACTGCCACTCGAAATGCTAGCTAAAACTTGTCTATATGCAATTGCACAGCTTCAAATTGGAAAGCAAAAGCTGTCAGAATAATAGAAAAGATTAATATACTTACAACCATCATAAAAGATTTAAAACTACCTTCTCAGAAATTTCAGAAGAAGAAGACAAAAACTGGAGAGAATATATAAGATCTGAACGAAACAATATATGGAACCCTGCACACAAAAGAAATATTCCACAAATTTTCTAATCACACATGATTTGAACAAGAAAATAAATAATACATGTATGGAGTTCTACATACAAAAGAAATGTATGAAGTTTCCAATCACACAAGAGACATCTATAAAAATGGACTATACAATAACTAGTTAAAATTACAAAATGGATAACTTATAACTAACATTCTCTGACCACCATAAATTAGACTAGAAATAAAAAATAAAATAGTAATGCTACCCACTCACCACCCTTTACATTTGAAAACTAAAACCACACTCCTAAATTACCCCTTGGCAGTGGTAGGGTGTTTTTCTATGTGTGGCCTAGTTGCTAAGGGACCAGTTAATTTACATGACATTTATCAGGGTTATCACAAGGACCAGGAAGCTCCTCGACTGTTACTGCTTCATTATTTTGCACTTTGAACTCAACTCTAGCAAAAAGGGAAGGTGAAGTACCTGACTCTCAGAAGGAAAGAAGGGATGTGTGTGGGTGAATTATGACCTACACGCAGGGCACTAGAAGCCACTCTTGGCACACTTCCCAGCCCGTGCCCTGTTCTGCCACACTATACTCATCTCTCTGCTTGCCAATGCTGGTTGGATGAAGAGACTGTCCTTGCAGTGCTCTGGCACCTGGGAAAAGGTGCTATTCAACTGATGTGGCATCTTACAATTAATGGCATCCTGGAATTGAGAAAATGCCATAGTTAGCAGCTTGCATGGGAACTTACTCTTTCATAGGGTCATTTTGAGAATGAGGGGAGAACAGGACACATGGGAAATACAGGTCTGTGTGTCTCTGGAGAAGAGAGTCCGCCTCCCAACAGTCCCCCCAAACAAAACCAGAACCAGATGGACAGGTCTTCCCCTCGACTGTGCAGCCAGCCTAGTACAATTCCAGTGAATAATGAAATGAATACGAAAAAGAAAACCCTGAATAACCTGAAAAAGGATGGGATGGAGGTTCGTGGTAATAGTGATCAAAGCGCATTGATGATAGGCTTGCAAATTCTGCTGACAAGTGGGGATGGGGAAAGAAGTGGAAAAATGAGAGGATCACAGTTCCTCAGCCTGTTTGCTGGGCACTGTGGAGGTAAAAACAGCTGGTGGTTCCTTGGCTCACAAACATTACCAGCCACGGAGTGGGGCAGCTGTGGGATACCCACTTGGCCTCTGGATGATCCCACAGGCCTCCCAGCTCCTCCCTGCACCCATCACCATCACCATCACCAACACCAGCATGTGCTTCAAAGAGTGGCTGAGGCAAAGGTGGGGGAGAAGGCTGGACTCATGGGTTCGTTGTAAGAGTATGACAAGGGCAGCTCAGCCGAGAAAGTGGTAGAAGAATTTTTTTTTTTTAGAGACAGAATCTCACTTTATCACCCTCAGTAGAGTGCCATGGTGTCACAGCTCACAGCAACCTCCAACTCTTGGGCTTAGGTGATTCTCTTGCCTCAGCCTCCCGAGTAGCTGGCGCTACAGGCACCTGCCACAGTGCCTGGCTATTTTTTATTGTTGTTGCAGTTTGGCTGGGGCCAGGTTCAAACCCACCACTCTCAGTATATGGGGCCGGTGCCCTACTCACTGAGCCACAGGCGCCCCCACAAGGTAGAAGAATTTTTAAAGCCCTCCTGTCCAGCCCCTACTTCCTTAAATGCACTAATAAACCTGATTCATGTACTCAGAGATAGTGTCACCATGAGGATGGCACCCCATAGCTGACATGCGGGGTGTAGGTGACAAACGAGGTGGTCAGGGCCCATGGCCTTCTTACTAATGGGAGATGGTTGTGCTCTTTGGTTAAGAAGGCAATGTAGGGGGTAGGAGCACCCACTTAGAGATATGAGGAGGAAACTACACCACAGTGCAAACTAAGTTGTGCTTATCTTAGAAAAAATGCATCACTGAAAGCGGCTTGGGAATTTGAAGAAATAATTCAGGGGGAGAAAAGCAAAGTATCTATGACGCCAGTAAATGAATGAATAAATAACAGTGTTAGTCACAAACCAAACCTTAGACAGAAATCTGTAGTTCTAGCATTGTAAAACAAGACTACGCTTGTCTCTTGACAAAAAAATATTATTCATGCCATGTGAAGTGGCATTCATCATGGAATCGTTTACTCTCATTTATTCCCCCCAATTTCCATGTTTCCTGGACTTATCTATATTCCCCATGGGTCTCTACACATCATTCTCCAATGCGTACTCTGTTTTCAAGAGCGCCTGGCTCTGACGAGAGCACACAGGAAAGGTCCCACGTAAACTATAAATTATAGCATTTTCTTGAGCATGGGATGCCATAAACTCTAAGGTGGCCCATAAGTACCGGAGAAAATCGAGAAAGCCTGCCACAGTGACTACACTCCTGATGGGAAGGCCATTTGGAGACATGGGCTTGGAAGCTGCTTCAGGGATTCGAGGTGTCCCTGGGGCAAGCCTGCACATGGGTCTCGGGTGTGTCATTTCTGGTGATGCTCAGTAAGCCCTGAGAGGACGAAGGACCAGCTCCCTCAGAGACTCTGAGAGCCAGCCCTACCAGAAGGAAAACTGATGGCAGAGGGTTGCAGCTGAGACAGGTGTTAAGTCCTAGCATCTGGGTGAGGCAAAAATCATGTATAATCAAACTACCATGGGTGGCACCTGTGGCTCAAAGGAGTAGGGCGCCGACCCCATATACTGGAGGTGGTGGGTTCAAACCTGCCCCGGCCAAGAACTACAACCCCCCCCCAAAAAAACCTACCCTTAAAAAGCCTTCTACTTAGCCGGGCATGGTGGCTCACGTCTGTAATCCCAGCTCTGTGGGAAGCTAAGGAGGGAGAATTGCTTGAGCAATTCAGGAGTTCGAGACTTGCCTGAGCAAGAGTGAGACTTTGACTCCTTAAAAAAAAAAAAGGAAAAACCCAGCTAGGTGCTGTGGAGAGCACCTGTAATCCCAGTGGCTTCCGGAGGCTGATGCAGTGGGATGCCCACAGCCCAAGTCTGAGGTTGCCATGAGCCATGATGCCATTGCACTCTGCTCAGAGGCATAGGGTGGGACTCTGTCTCAAAAAAAAAAAAAAAAAAAAAGCCAAGAAATAAAAAAAGCCCTTTGCTTACAAGTGCAGTGCACAAGGTCTGGGGCATAGTGGACTCTCCCCATGGCCAGTGTCTCCTCCAAGGTTGGAAAGATCTTTGCCTCTCAGACACCAGATGAAGGGGTGGCCTTGCGGCTAGGGCCACATTACTAGGACAAAAAGTGCATTTTTGTTGTTGAATTCAGATAAGGGTGATGTGTCTCCAGCGGGAAATAGATGCATTTTTGTTTGACTCTTGGCACTTGAATGCACTCATAGCTGCTGTGAGGCTCTGGGAGGGGAGTATGGCACAGTTTCCCAAGGTCATGTGTCCACCCGAACTCCTGTTCTCAGTATGGACTCCCTACTGCAGAGAAGGAACGCTGCTTAGGAGATGCCGCTCTGCTCAGCCCTCAGATGGGGAGAATTCCTAAATGACCTTTTGAATCAGCGCTGGCAACATTCTCTTCACTTGGGTTTAAATAAAGCAATGACTGTTACCCGAATTCTCCTCGGTTGATACGGCTCTGAATTGCAGAGTGGAGCAGCCTGTACAGCAGGGACAAGCCAGCAATGAGTCAGAAGCCGGGGTTACATGACAGCGAGAGCCCTCCAGAAATCAGCTGTGGTCCGAGATCAAAGTGGCAGCTTTCCCGCCACTCACTGAGGAGGGGTGTTTCCCTGCGCCAGCCTTTCCAACTGTGTCTCAACAGAGATGGTCATTCTCTTTCAAGTAGCTGGATCTTCTAAATGAATGTACTCGCCTACGTGTGGAACTTGGCTTATTCACCACTGGCAAGGGCCCACTTCCCTTCCTTGCTGGCCTCCTCCCTCCTTTCTTCCAATATTCATTTTTAAAAAAGTACATTGTGCACCAGCTCTTCAGGTCTCACACTCACCATGTGCTAACTTGGGGACTCTAACGGGGAATCTAAGGGCTCCCGGCTCTGTGAGACTCTCAGTCTGGAGGATGTGTATGACAGAGAGGAAGGGAGGATGGATACGTATAAAAATATTTGCAATAGCCATCATATGTGCCAATATTGCTGAGGTAGAAGGTGCCAAGGGCACTTGAATTTGGGTCTGGAGTAGCCCTTCCTTCTGTCTGTGTGTCAGTTTATCTCAAATACTTCCAGGTGTCTACAGAAGTCAGGAAATGTGCTCCCTGCCTAGCGTTCCCTGGTAACTCAGCTGCATAGCAATTGGTACTACAGGACAAGAAGATGCAAGGGTCCAAGGGCCAGCTCACAATCTGGTCAGGTGGCAGCTGAGCTCTAGACAAAGGCCGATAAAACACTCTGGGTTCTGTAGTGAGGCAAAAATGAAGTCTCCTGGACTTGGAAAAAGCCTCAACACACAACTAAAATCATCTATTGTCAATGAACTACTGTTACAGTCAAGAACAACCTTCAGGTGGCCAATCTAGCAACCATTTCTCTTTTCTCCTCTTACTCAACCTCTTGGCATTTGACATCATCTATGAAATGCTTTCTCCTCCTGGCTGCCACGTCTTCATCCTCTGCTGCTTTTACTGCCAAATTGCTGGCCTTTCCCCTTCGACCTACCCTTAAAGAGGAGAAAGCAGGAGACTCGCTTAAGCCCAGGAGTGATGCCACAGCACTCTGTCCAGGGTGACAGCTTGAGGCTCTGTCTCAAAAAAACAAAACAACAACGACCTACCCTTAAAGAAATGCTCACTCCTCCCTTTCCCAGTTTAGTCCAATCGAATCTATTAGTAAATTCTCTCAGCTACATTTCCAAAAGGGATCTCAGGTTCATCTTAGCCTCTCCATCGCCAGCATCTGTTATTGCTAGCTGTGCGTTAGTCCCTAACACGTCTCCCGGGCTCCACGGGCGTGAGCCAGAGTGAGCTTCTGAAAACATAAACCACACATGTCTTTCCCCCACTCAGAACCCTCTGGGGGTCTTCCCACCACACTCAGAACAAAACACAACCTCTGGACTCTGCCCTACAAGACTCTACAGTCCAGTCCCTCCCTGCCCACTTGGTTTTGCTCTTGCTGTGTGCCCTCTGCGGTGACACTCTGTGCCAACTCTTCATATGGTTTGATTGTGTATTTGTTTATGTTCTTTAGCCTAACAGTATGTAAGTCCCAAGAAAGCCGGGGGCTTAATCTGTCTTGTTCACCACTGTACCTGCAGCATTAGAATAATGCCAGGCACATAGTAGGTATGAAATAAATATTCTTCAAAGAAATCAATTAGTCAAAACCAAATGACTCTGAAGACGTAATACAAGAGATGCAATCTTCAAGAAAGTTTTCAGTTAAAAATGAATTCAATCATCCTAAGGTTTTGAAGATCTATGAATCTATATCTAATTTGAGCTGAGCTATTACATGTGCTATGCACTTACTGTAATATTTCTATTCAATTCACAGAAACATGTAGGAAAAAAGGGAATTTCATTGAATATGAAGGATATTATCTATTATCTGTGGATCTCCCAGATATGCTCATTTATAGGAAGAAACTACAGGCAGAACTTATGGGAGAACACATCTGGCACCACTCCACTCCCTCTGTAAGCTTCCTTCTTTTTGCTTTCAAGTATTTAAGAGTCTATTTCAAATGCTGTGGTGAACTCTAGACACATTCACTATTTTTTTTTTTTTAATTTCAGGTTACTGTGAGGGGACAAACAACCAGGTTTGAATTTATTAGGTGGAACCTCTTGTAGTTGTGTTGGGCACCCCAAAGGTATGCCATCCACCTCTACAGTGTGTCCATTAAGTGGGAGCACTCCAACCACCCCCTCCTCCAACCTGAATTGAAATGAGTTTTTCTCCTATGTGGGTGAATTAGATCATCTACTGGCTTCATATTAGTATACAGTACATTGGATATTTGCTTTTCCATTCTTGTGATACTTTACTGAGAAGAATGTAAATACATTCACTATTATTGATTTACTCTTCCCATTCCCCTTCCCTCAAAATTGTGCCCAAGGCCTTTACCTATGCCAATAAACAGACAAAATCAGCTGTGCAGGTTAAAACAGCGGGAAAGAGAAATGAAGCTCACCTGCCTCCAAGCACCTGAAAACGTGAAAAACTAATACAGTGGTGAAGGCACTCTGGAGTCAGACATTAGACTTCTGGTTTAGTCACTTATATCAGGCTGATCTGGAACAAATTTCTTAAATCCTCCAAGTCTCCTTTGCCTTGAGTGTGAGATAAGGATAATATAACCACAGCACCTTAGGGTGATGACAGGATTAAATAACATATAAAATGCATAAGTGTTCAATAAGCCTTTTAGTTTTATTCCTATTGTTACTTTTACTTTCCATCAGCGGAGCGGAAAGAAAAGCCAGGGTTTGGGACGAGGTCAAACTGCTATGCTCTGGACACAGCATTAATGCAAATTTGAGCAATGGTAAGTTCAAAATATAAAACTTTCAAGTGGAGAAAACTATAGTTCTACTCAGTTCTCTCAGTGGTAATGCTTGGTTTAGGGGTACTTCTTTGTAATCAGCCCAACATTTTCATCCTTTGGGATTCTCTTAGGATCTACCATAAAGGATTTCCTTAGGATCCATTGTAACTGCACTTTACTAGGGATGACGGAAAAGATGAAATAAGAAAAAACAAGAACAGACATTGTTTCTGATCCTAGGACCCCAAAAGATATAACAATACCAGGAGTTAATTCAGGTTCTGGCATACATTGATCCAATTAAAGTTAAAAAAAAAAATCCTACTAATAAGATAAAGTTTGCACAGATTCACATGTTCTTGCCAAGTCTTATTAATTAATGCTGTCAGACTTGACAAAGAATATGTTTGATGAGACCAAGTTCCTTTAATTATTTTATACTTCTCTGGTGTAAAAACAATCTAGTCTTATAAAAGACAACGCCCAATAACAACAAAAATTTAAAGTCAGCAAACAGATCCAATGTAATTGACAACCCCCCTTGCAGTACAGCAATCAACACTTTCAGAAAGGAAGTCCTGGCAGGATAATTAGCTGGTGAGGATACTCTTGAGATCTTGGAAGCCCAGAGGGCAGTGACATTGGGAGGGACTAACTTTCTCTAGGGCTGAGAAGTGCAAATGGTTTGTCTCTTCCTCAACCAGAGGTCACCTACAGATAGACAAAATAAAAAGAACAATTGCAGGAAACCTTGGGACCTCATTAATTAGGCTCCCATGTGTAGCACTGCTGGGATCTGCTACAATCGGTACCTAACCAGTGTTGGCAGCTGGATGTGCACAGAAGGATGAGGTGCCAGCCAGGACACGGCATGCCTTGCTCCAGGAGCGAGTCTCCATCACTCATTTATTTTTCTGCTCAGTCTCTCTGCTTTAGCTCACAGTTCATTAAATTCTACTGCATCACCATCAACATGCAAAACAGCTACTTGAAGGGCATTCAAAAATATAATCAGGAAAGGGAACAAAAACTCTCTCTGAGAAAGAGAGAAAAATGTAATCCCCTCTTGTCCATTGAATGACCAAGTTTCTTTGGTTCTAAATCTATTATTTTTTTTTTTAAAGTAGCAGTGACATCTCAGGATTATCTCTGTCTGCTCGGGGGGGGGGGGGGGGCTGATGGTGACCTTAGAGAACTATTCTCTATACTTACAGAACCAGTGTCAAATGGGGCTGATAAACTCTGAACAATCTGTACACATGAACCTATTATTCCTTTTTTTCAATTCTGAGGTAGAAAGAGCTGCGACTTTCTAGACTTCCACAAGAGACCTTGTTTCACACTTAGTGAAACTGTGTGGGAATCGTTTTGCTGACCACCTCTGTGCAACTTTCTATGTATGCCGGTGATTCCACAAAAGTTATTTCAGGGCACAAACACATATATTTTACTTTGCAAAAAAAAATCAAATACAGAAAAGCACAGAGTATAATATGACCAATGGGGCATGTTATATTTTTTAGTAGTGGTTCTCAACTGAGGGTGATTTTGTCACCCCCAGTTGAGAACCACTAAGGGATATTAGCAATGCCAGGAGATGTTTTTGGTTGTCAAGTCTTAAGGTAGGTTGGGGGCAGCTACTAGTATCTAGAAGGTATAGGCCAGCATCCTATAATAAGGTACAAGACAGGTCCCACAACAAAGAATTACATAGTCCAGGCTTGGTGCCTGTAGCTTAGTGGCTAGGACGCCAGCCACATACACCAGGGCTGGTGGGTTCGAACCCAGTCCAGGCCTGCCAAACAACAATGGCCAACTACAATAACAACAAAAAATAGCTGAATGTTGTGGCAGGTGCCTATAGTCCCAGTTACTTGGGAGGCTGAGGCAAGAGAATCGCTTAAGCCCAAGAGTTTGAGGTTGCCGTGAGCTGCGATGCCACAGCACTCTACCAAGGGTGATATAGTGAGACTCTTGTCACACACACACACAAAAAGAATTACATAGTTCAAAATATCAACAGTGCTCCTGCTGAGAAGCCCTGCTTTACAATAGTTATGTAAACATATTAGACAGAAAAAAAAAAATCACTCCTTTTATTTTGGCAAATCATACAATTTCATAAATGTTCAACCCAGTTATAAAACCATGGCTCAGTGAGGTGGCTCACACCATAATCCCAGCACTCTGGGAAGCTAAGGCAGAAGGACTGTTTGAGGCCAGGAGTTTAAGACCAGCGTGGACACTACAGTGAGATCCCATCTCTAGCAAAAAAAAATTAGTCAGGCTTGCTGGTGCACATCTGTAGTTCTAGCTACTAGGAGGATGAGGTGGGAGGACTGCTTGAACTCAGGAGTTTGAAGTTACAGTGAGCTATGATTGTGCCACTGTACTCCAGTCTGGGTGACAAAGCAAGACCCTGTCTCTAAAATTTTATATCTATATCTATCTATAGCTATCTATCAATTTATATATATATACACAAACACATATATATCCCCCCTACAACTTGGAGGTACTTAATATTTTTTCTTTCTTTCTTTTTTTTTTTTTTTTTTTTTGCAGTTTTTGGCCAGCGCTAGGTTTGAATCTGCCACCTCTGGCCTATGGGACCGGAGCCCTACTCCTTTGAGCCACAGGCACCACCCCCTAATATTTTTTCTTTAATTACAATATCCTAAATTGATTAAAAACATACAATTACTATAAAACAATAAAAATATTTTTCCCATTATAGGCACCTTGCACCTCCTTGTTTTTGCATGCCTGTGCTCACACATAGAGAATACCCCTTTGCTGGCTCCCAGTTTCTTTTTGGAAGAAATGGTAACAGTCCTCTCTCTGGGCTGAGATGAGGACCCACCACAGCACTGACACATGGGGAAGAATCACAAACATCTCTCTCTGCTGTAATCACAAGTGAAAACTCTTTGGATAAGATTTTATTATAAATCTCTGTAGCTTATCATCCTGCTAAATTACATAGTATGACCTTTTGAAAATCAAACTTTATTCTACCACTGTGCTTTCTAGATGCAAGTTCCTTTAATCATCACAACAACCTTATGAGATGAACTATTACCCCCATTTTAAGAATAAGGAAACAAAAGCCCACAGAGGCAAAGTAACCTGCCCAAGGTCACACAGCTACCAAGGGGTAGAGCTGGAAGTTGACCCCAAACAGAATGATCCTAGAGAGTCAGGATTCACTTAGCTCTCAATTCATAGAAACATATGAGACCACACCTTGGGATGGACAGCTACAAGGGACAGAAATGTTTACCAGGTAGAATCAGGACTCCCAAGGTGAGTCTTTTGGTTTCTGTTTCTCCTTTTCTATAAACATCCCTAAATAACCTTATTAACTCACCTAAAGGACTTTGGAAACAAGATAATCCATCAAAATCCTAGATCTCCTGGATAGAGGTTTATAAAGCATCTAAAAGACCCTTGAGGCCCTTGGCATAGACTGTCTAAGAAACAGACGCAGGGAGGCCAACACAGATGGGCTGGCACACGTGACGCTCCCAGAGCACTTCCACCTCCGCACCATGCAGAGGGCTCCCCAGGCAGAGGCTGCACCGTCTGGGAGGCCGAGGGCAAGGGCTGTAGCCAGTCCTGGTTGGAGGCTTTACATCACCCATGTACGGCGTATGGCAGATACTGGAGATGCCTCGGCAGGAAACCCAGAGAGATACTGGACTAACTGGAGCTTCATGGCATTCCTAAAAGAGCCAACACTGGGGTCTAATGTGAATGTAAACCAGTATTTGGAAAGCCAAATCCTCAGGATTCCTGGTAAATGAAATCACATTCAGGCAGACGTTTCTTGCCTCCCAGAGTGTGGGAAGCTAAAGATGAATCACAGGCAAAAGTCTGCAGGCTGACCTCAGCGTGTACATCCTCTGAGGCAGAGCAAGAAAGGAAGACAGGAAGCAATAGGCTGAATTGGTTTTCCCATTTCTCATAAGAAACACTTAACTTAATAGAAAATAGCCACCCCTTTATTGACAATAATAGCTATCTTTTATTTCCTTACCACATACCCGGAAATGATACATACTCTCCCTGTCCCTCACAGGTTAACTCTGCAAGGCAGGAACTGTCATCCTTAACTTATTTTGCACATGTGGAAAATGAGGCTCTGGAAAATCATATGATTAGTTCAAGGTCGCCAGCTTGTCCCTATTAGTTAGCATTCTAACCTGCATCTGTTTGACTTCAAAATTCATGATGTTTCCATTATGATAATCTTTTTCTCACACTGCTACTGTGATATTATATGCTAAGAAGTATGTATTTGGTCTTCATCCCCAGTTCCTGGCATACAGCCCCTAAAATTCTTCCCATCTCTGAGTGGCAGGGGTGATAGAACATCTTTCAATATATTTGGTCTTAGATCCCAGTTACCTGACATAAGGCTCTAGGGCCCTTGGTCTTTAGAAGGAGAGTCTTTTTCTGTGCCAAGGAGATGATTGGGGATCCCTAGGCAGGTTCAGGATGGGAGCTGGTTGCCAGAAAGATCAAGATGTGATTAGGGGATTGGAACTCTCAGCCCCACTTGACTGAGGCTGGAGATTAAGTCAATCACCAACAAGCAGTGATTTTATTCAGTCAATCATGCCTACATAATGGAACCTCCAAGGAAAACCCTAAAGCAGCGGTTCCAAACCTGTGGGTTGTGACCCCATTTTAACAATGAAAATACATTGTGACATTGGAAAGGTTGAAAACCACTGCCCTGAACGATGGAGTTCAGAGAGATACCACGTTGGTGAACCCAACCGTATGGGGACGGAAGCTCCTGCTTTAGGGTATGTTGTGGATCTCACCCTATGTATCTCTGGCAGTTCATTTGTATCCCTGGGTGTCCAACCTGCAGCGCTTGGGCTGCATACAGATAATCTGAGGTCTGTTTTACTTATCTGTGACATCAGATATCATGAAAAGTATGTTCATCAGCTTTCATAAGTGCTTGTGTTTTTAATGTGTGGCTTAAGACAACTCTTATTCCAATGTATGTGAGAAAAAAAGGTTGGACACACCTGCAAATACTCTTTATGATAAACCAATACATGTAAGCGAAGTGTTCCCATGAGTTCTGTGAGCCATTATTGCGAATTATTGAACTTGAGGAAGAGGGTGTGGAAACTCCTGATTTTTAGTCAAATTAGACAGAAGTGTGGGTAACCTGGGAACCAAATATTTGTGACTGGCATCTAAAGTTGGCAGGCAACTTTGTGGGATTGACCTTTAATCTGTGGGGTCTGCACTAACTCTGAGTAGTGCTAATTCTGGATAGTTAGTGTCAGAATTGAATGAAACTGAAGGATATCCAGGTGGTGTGTGCAGAGAATTCCCTTGGTATAGAAAGTCCACACATTTGGTATCAGCAGTGTTGAGTAGGAAACAGTTTTCCTTTAACTCCACCGATTTCTAAACTCCCCATAACTGCCTAAATACACACACTTATTTCCATTTAACTTAACCAGTACATCAAGATCTTAAGTGCTGCCATGCACTCATGATAAACTCATTTTCTGAGTGCTAGGAACACAGTATCAAAAAGATACATACAGCCTTGGTCCTGAAAAGATCCTAGAAGCTGAGTCAGCTAACTGCCTGGAGGAAGGTGGCATGTGGCACAGGAGAACAGGGTAGCTGAAGGAGGGCAGCTTCCATCCAGGAGGAAAGGGAGGAAGAAACGGACCCCAAGCCTCACACCAGTCCCCCAAACCCCATGAAGCAGGCAGGATACCTATTTTACAGACAAAGAACCTAAGGCAAAGAGAGATAAGATAGCCTGCCCGAGGTCGCACAGTTAATCATGTGAATCGCTCTGTCTTACCCCAAAGCCTATGTTCTCTCCACTACATCAACAAACTTCAAATCATGTTCTATGGAGTCCTGCTAGGTAGGTGGGGGGAAGTCAGGAGAAGGCCAGTCAGGTGGGGCTTGAGCCCCACTACCTGAGTTTCGACTCCAACAGCTCTGCTTTGGGGGATATCTATCTGCTTCCATATGTATTTATAGAGCAGGGATCTACATGAGATTGCATTTGAAAACAAGTCCTGCAGCCTACCAAACCGTTGTTGAACCCATGTACAGTGATGTACTCCCTGGCAAGTGCATTGGTTGAGCTTCAGATTTGGGAAGGGCAGGAGGGGTCTGCCATCTCGGCAGAGGGGCAACAAGATTGGGCTAAGCATCACTTCTCTCACTCTGGAGTGAAGCTTCCCACCTTCGCAGTTAGGCTCCACACCTGCCTAGTGCTGAGGCCCGAGCAAGACACTGAGCCTCCAGAGCCTTAGGTCCTCAGCTGCAAAGTGGATATAACATCAGAACCTACCTTGTAGGGCTGCTGAAAGGACTGCTTGCTCAAAGCTACAGAAAGCGGGAGGCACAGTGCCAGGCACTTAGCACAGCAGCATTCTCATCAACTTGTTGAACACAGCAAGGCTAGTCACAGAATGCAAAACACCAGAAAAGGGAATACTGTTATGAACCGAATGTCTGTGTCCATATGTTTAAATCCTAACCTCTACTGTGATGTCATTAGGTGGTGGGCCTTTGGAAGGTAATGTAGGTCATGAGGGTGGAGCCATCATGAATGGTATTAGTGCCCTTGTAAAAGGGACCCCAGGGACCTCTGTTGCTCTCTTTCCATTATGTGAGGATAAGGCCTAGAAGAGGGTCTCACCAGAAACCAACCATGCTGTCACCCTGATCTCAGACTTCAGCCTCCAGAATTATGAGAAACAAATTTCTGTTGCTTATAAGCCGCACAGTCTATGATATTCCATTATGAGAACCAATAAAGTTACATTGACTAAGACAGTCATGAAACTACACGAGGAATTCTTAGGGAAATGAAAAAATACTGTCTCTGAAAAGCTACTACGGCTCTGTCTCTGCCTGCATCCTCTCCTGGCCTTCATGAATACAAGTTTTGTATTATTGGGACATACACCTGAAAGACAAAGGAGACTTCGGTGCCTCAGTTTGTTGAGTTCTGGTTCATCCCCATTGGTGCTTGTCAGCTGGTTCAGCAAGAAGCTTAATGGAGATCAGGTTTAAAGCGATGGGGTCAGGAACTCCAAGCTCCCAAACTAATTATAATGCCACCACTCAGAGCAGATGGCCACAAGGCTCTCTCCTAAGCTGACGCTTGGCTCTTGCACCAAAGGTCTAGGACAGAGGAAGGCGGTGTCATGGCCATTCCAAGTCCTAGAGGCTCCTCTGCTAGTTAGACAGGGCCTTCCCCACCTGCAGAATCCCACAGAGCACAATGGGGTCCCCGGTCCCTTTCAGGATCCTTCCATCAAAGACTGCCAGTGAATTCAGTTCCCCAGGGAAGGTTTTGATGGCTTACAATAGAATGGGATCCCCATGAGGGCCAGGATTTTTGCTTGTTTTGTGAACTGCAGTATTCCACAGAACAGGAGCAAATGAATGAATGATGTCAGCATTCAGGATGAACTGCATGTGCATTCTCTTATAACACACAGGCTTCCATGGCTATTCATTCAACGACCGGCTGACAGGAACTCCTTGCCTCTGCTTTGCTTTGGTTTCTCCACCTGTGGCCTCAGCTGGTGGCACCACCTCTGGGTCTCTGACCATTTCTCTTTGGAGAGGTTTGACCTTTTCTCTCTTCTATGTGGAAGGGAGGGTCATTTGCTACAGAGCACTGAGTAAAGAAGGTCGACTTGTGCCAAGCACAGTACTTGCGCCTTTCGTGCTCACTTTGCCAGAAATGAAAATGTTTGCAGTAGATGTATTCAAAGAAATTACCTCCTCATGGTAAAGACAGGGAAAATAAAGTCCCGAGACTCCAAGAAAGTAGCCCAAGGTCACAGAGATGGCTGCAAGTAGAGGCAGAAACCTTGGCCTTGGACTTTTTTTTTTTTTTTTTGAGACGAGAGTCTCACTATGTCACCCTTGGTAGAATGCTGTGGCGTCACACTGCTCACAGCAACTTCAAACTCTTGGGCTTAAGCGATTCTCTTGCCTCAGCCTCCCAAGTAGCTGGGACTACAGGCGCCTGCCACAATGCCCTGCTATTTTTTGGTCGCAGTTGTCATTGTGGTTTTAGCTGGCCCGGGCTGGGTTTGAATGCACCAGTCTCGGTGTATGTGGCTGGTGCCCTACCCACCGAGCTATAGGCGCTGCCCAGAGCTCCTTGTATAGCACTTTCTAGGTCCTCTCTTTGCTTTGTGCCAGTTGGAAAGTCTTGGAATAACTTATAGAAAAGACCTTTAAGCCTTGATTCCCTTTCTACACATTATTATATAAACACGAACTACAGCTACAGTATATCGCACAGACACAGATGTATACATATGTATAGACATGTATATATCATATACACATACATATGTATTCACTGGTGATATTAGCATATATATAAACTACTCCACCAACCCCCAAACATTTGTTAAAGAGCTTAGATAAGCTCAATTCCCTTTATTTCATGCCTTTTTTTATGACAGAACAGTGCCATAACTGCAGGAACAGAGGAAAGACAGAAGTTCAGAGCATGAGAAAGGATAAGGGTGTGTCATCTGCAAAAGCACATTCAATATTATAATTGCTTTGTTTTTTTACAGCACAATATTGAACACACTTTGAAAATGTAACAGCAAAGTAGGCCATTCAGATTTATGTTCATCAAAAGGGCATATGGCTTAAATACAAAGATGGAGGAGTCTGCTCTGGAGTTAGTGTATTACAACTTTGGATAACTCCCTGGTAAAGATAAGGAAACTTCCACCCAGCAAGATGAAGTGACCGCTTGTCTAGGGTCAAACAGCTGTTTATTTATCCCTGAGGGGAGTGGCCACATGAAATGCATCTGTTATGTCCACAGCAGCTACGTTGAATGGAATGCATGGTTTTTGCTGACCAACTATAGAATTTATTACAAGGAGGATGTTAAGATACACAGGGAAAGTGGTTCCCAGCCACACCTTTCTTTAACAAGGGACGTTCCTGGAAAAGGAGGAGTGGAACCTGATGCTTCACCTCGACACCATTTCCTCGGGGCAGCATCCCAGTGGCCTACGTGCTGGATTCCCTGGGTGTGTAATCTAGGGAGATTCCCTTCCAACCCTCCCTCAGGGGAAGAAAATGCCAGGCTGCAGGAGTGACTGACTCCTTGGTCACTGCTCTTGCTCCTCTTGGTCATCTGTAGAGGCCACCGCCAGGTTGGATGGATGGCTACAGTCTAGTCCCATCTCCTGAGACAAACTGTGGGTTTTCTCATTTGTTCTGACAGGTGGAGCGTTTCAGCAGAGGGACTATAGCTCCTAAAACAGTTAGCCTGGAAGCAGAGGCAGCAGCCCAGGAAGAGCTCGCACATAGCCTTGGGCTAAGACGGACACAGGGACCCCATGGGGAAGCCACGGGGGAGGTGACCGTCCCAGAGGGGCAGTGGCCAATGTGTCCGCCAGGGGCAGGAGTCCACTTACCGCAGTGCGACTGGAAAACCTGTGGCTTGACGACCTGATTACAGGCACTGCACACTACGAGATAGAAGTCGTCATGTGCTGGATAGTGGCCAAATAAGTGCATATCTGTGGGGGAAATGAAAACAGTGTTTTTTGAAAAAAGCAATTAAGTCTCAGAAGGTGTACAGTTTCCTCTTGGAATTCCTTCAAGGACAGTTCTTCAAACAAGACACACAGAAAGGCAATAATCTTTACTAAAAGGAACGTGGTTTGTCCTAACACAGCTCCCACCTCTCAGGGAAGCAACTGCCTCTGGGAATCCCTCGTTTCACCCTTGGAAATGAACTGCTGCTGTTTTCCATTTAGTCCACAGGATTGAGGGGACGCCCTGAGTCACAGGCTACGCGCATTGCCTCGTCCTGAGAGAGCCCATGTGTTAGCTGGGACCCACTGAGGCCCTATTGATTTCAGGATTGGGGGGACTCCTCCAGACTCATTTCCGTTTAAGCAGTGGTCCATCGGATGAGTGAGAGGTGTCTGGAGCTGGGGACGATGGAAGGCGTCATCTTGGCTTTAGCAGTTGCCTGGATTTTCCCTTCACCTAGGGAGACGCCAAGGCTGAGAGAACCCTCTGGACAAGTGGCTTGTCTGGTGCCTCTATTACTCATTCGGTAAATACCTACGGGGTGTCTAAGGCTGCCAGGCACTGTGCTAGGTGCCAGTAAAAGCTGGGGAACGAAAAGGAGTTTGTCGCTCTCCTGAAGCTTACGGTAGAAGGAGGAACATTAAGCAGATCATCACACCAGTCACCATTGGTGGCGACTGTGCAGAGTGCTAAGAAAGAGAGGGATGGGGTCCCCTGAGAGAGTGCGGCAGGTGGACCTAACCAGTCTGAGGTGGTGGAGGATGAAGAGGAGGCATGTCATCCTGAGAAACCCCAGATGGGCAGGGGTTAAAGAAACAAAGCACTGGGTAGAGGAAGGAGGAAAGGTCAAAGTTCAACCAAGGAAGGAGTTCTGTGCATAGGAGGAAGTGCTGGGCCTCTCGGCTGGGACAGAAAAGTAGGGGGGCAGTGAGGCCAAGGCTGGGGAGGGCCCAGAGCTGTAAGCCTTGTAGGCCAAGGGAAGGACTGTGAACCTGATTTTAAGAACAACGGGAAGCTACCCAGGATTATAAGCAAAGCAATGAAGCAATCAGGTGAGCATTGTTAAAACTGCAGTTATATGATATATACCTAAGAGACACAAATGCGTGTGTTCACACGAAAGCCTGTACGTGGATGTTCCCGAAACATCATTCAGAACAGCGACAAAGTGAAAACAACCTAAATGCCCAAAACTGAAGAGTGGATAAAAAGGAATCCCATCTCTACAATGGAATACTATTCAGCCACAGGCAGGGATAAAGCAGCGATCTGGGCCACAGCGTGGATGAACTTAGAAAACGTGACACTAAGTAAAGGAGCCAGACACAAAAGGCCACACACTACCATTCCCATGAAATGTTCAGAACTGGTGAATCTTCAGAGATAGAAGTAGGTGCTTGCCTTGAGCTGGAGGCCTGGAGGAATTTGAGGATGACTGCTAAAGGATGCAGGGTTTCTTTCTTTCTCTTTTTTTTTTTTTGAGACACAGTCTCACTATGTCATCCTTCGGTAGAGTGTCGTGGCGTCACAGCTCACAGCAACCTCAATTCTTGGGCTTAAGTGATTCTCTTGCCTCAGCCTCCCAAGCAGGTGGGACTACAGGCGCTCTCCACAACACCTGGCTATTTTTTGTTGCAGTTGTCACTGTTGATCAGCAGGCCGCATGTGGCTGGTGCTGTAACCACTGTGCTACAGGCGCCAAGCCAGGTGCAGTGTTTCTTTTGGGTCAATAAAAATGCTTTAAGATGGATAGTGATGATGGTTGCACTAGTTTGGGAATATAATGAAAACCACTGAATTGTACACTTTAAGTGGTATGTGAATTACATCTCAATAAAGCTGTCAATTAAAAAAAATCAGTTATGAGGAAACCCAAACCCACACACGTGCCACTAGGTGGAGGTGGCGCACACCTGGCAGGCACTCCCTTTCTTCACACCTACTCTGCATCCCTGCCCAGCCTCTTCTTAGTTACCTGGTTCTAGGTGGGTCTCTAGTCTTTGAGAGAAGGAGAGTCACAGCCAGACAGGGTTGATGGAGGAATTAAACTTCCTCTGACCAAGAACCCACCAAATCCTCATGTGTTAGACTTGACCTGTATCGGCGATGAAGCTCCCCTAAAACAGGATGGATCTGACTGCAGTCCAGGACCAGAGTGAGAACTAATCTCCTCCTCATGTGAGGAAGGCTCATTTATGGTCCAGCATATGCTTCAGGGAAACCCCGAACCTCCCCCCAACCCTGCGCCTGACTTCTCAGAGCAGCTTGGAGGGACACAGAATGGACACATTTATCTTGACATTGGAGGAAGGCTCCCCACTTGCCCTGGAGGAAGCCTGTGACTGGAAGAGTGGGATGACACCTGGCTGGAGATGACTTCCAAGGACACGCTCACCCCACAGTGGGTATCCAGCAGGACTGGGGATGCAGCCTTGACTGGATTTCTAGTAGATGCAGGCTGCCACTGATGCTCTCAAGGACTTATCCCTCTCCACTTCCACTTGACTCGGCCTTGCACACACTGGCTGCTGGGAATTACTGGAGGGTTCTTTGTTAGTCAGTGAGGCTGCAGGAGACGACTGAGAGAGGACTGAGGTGTGACGAGAGTCCGGGAAGAAGAGGCCTATGGCAGGCCCAGCCAATGTGCAGGCCCGAGGCCTTGTTGGGCAGGGTGGACCTTCAGTTCAGAGGCTCCAAGCAGGGTAGACACGCTCAGGCCTTAGCTGCTGATACCACTCTGCTTTTCCTTTTTTTTTTTTTTTGAGACAGAGCCTCAAGCTGTCACCCTGGATAGAGTGCTGTGGCATCACAGCTCACAGCAACCTCCAATTCCTGGGCTCAAGCGAGTCTCCTGCCTCCACCTCCCAAGTAGCTGGGACTACAGGC
>CAUYON010061142.1:0-46546 GCA_963573935.1 Arctocebus calabarensis
TTGTGGCGGGCGCCTGTAGTCCTAGCTACTTGGGAGGTGGAGGCAGGAGACTTGCTTGAGCCCAGGAATTGGAGGTTGCTGTGAGCTGTGATGCCACAGCACTCTATCCAGGGTGACAGCTTGAGGCTCTGTCTCAAAAAAAAAGAAAAGAAATGAGATGTGGTAGGAAGGGGGTGCTTGCAGAGACAAAGTGGCAGTTTTTTGAAACATACAAGCAATCACTGGACATTAAGGAACAGACTTTGGCAGTTGGAAATTGATCAGCTGTGGAATTCTAGTATGGGGGTCAGGTTCAGGGGAGGGGAGTTTGTTCTCAATAAATAGTGGCTGCGGAGGTTGCTTGGGGCCTTTTCCCTGCTATGCCTGGGAAGGCCCGCCTACTGCAAGCTTCAAGCTTACAATCCATTGTCTGGCCTGCTTCCTTGGTGACGACACCAACAATTTCCAAATTGTTCTCCAAAGTGGTTGTGCAGATTCGATTCCTACTCAACCGTGTAGGAAAGTTCCAGTGGCTCTGCATTACACATGGAGATTGACTGACCTAATAATTCCTGTCAAATTAAGATATGTGAAATTATATTTTTTAATGGTTTCAATATACATTTGCCCAATAAATGAGATTGATCATTTTATTCCAAGCTTATTGACTATTTAAATTTCCTCTTCTATAAGTTCCCTCTTCCTTTGCACATGTATTTTTATTTTTCTATTGACTTATTTATCTTCTTTTTAATTTTTGAAAGTTCTTTGTTCTCGATACTATAGTACATTTTCCCATTTATTTGCTTTATAAATATTTTCTTGAACGTTGGAGCTTTTCTTTTCACTTTTTGAAGGTTTCTTTGCATAGAAGATTTAAATTATAATATAGTTGAATTTAAATACATTTTCATTATGATTTATACCTTTGTGTCTTATTTAAGATGTATTTCCTGATACCCAAGTAATAGAGATAATGTCCTATATTTTCTTCTAAAAGTTTCAAAGCTTTTTACATTTATATCTTTAACAAACTTAAAATTGATTTTGTGTGTGATATGAGGTAAGGACCCATTTTTCCCCATGTGGAAAGCCTATTTTCATAGGACTATTTCTTAAACAGTTTTCCACCATTTTCCCCACAGAGAATTTATAATGCTATCTCTGTCATTATATCTCATTGGCACATGACTCTTTTGGACGATAATACCAAATCCTTATTATGTTTATCTATTTCTATGCCATTGTCACACTGACTTAGTGACGGTGGCTTTATGAAAGTTAGCTGGTTCCTGGTATGTTAAGTTAATTTCATTGATGGATAAAATGAATGGCCTCCTGATGTCTGTGCCTTAGGAATGTAAGTTTGCAGCTCTTCCCATCAGGAGTTGAGTCTCTTTCTCCATCCTTTGAATCAGGTCTATATTTGCTACTTGTCCTGACCAAAAATACATGTGCAGAGGAAGAGGAACTCACAGAAGAAGAAACCTAAATGGCCAATAAGCTTGGATGGATATGACAGTATGCCAGTTCCAGTCCCAAATGACAGCCTCAGGATGCCACCTGTTTCCCTCCCCTCTTTCAGAGCCCTGCATCCACTATAACAATAAGTCCAGGCTAGGCTGCCAAGGGACAAGAGAGCACAGGAAACAGCGTGGAGGTGAGCCATGGCATGGCCATCCTTGACCTGCCAGCTGCCACGTGAGCAAGCCCAGCCTAAGCAGCCACACTTCATTCAGAACACCAGAACTGCACTGCCATGGACGCCTAACCAAAATAGATGCTTGTTGTGCTATGCTACTAGGGGTTTGTGGTTTAACACCACTATGCTAAAAGGTAACGAAAATAGGTAACAAGTCCCTTGTTTTGTTCTGTTTTTCAAAACCATCTTAGTTGATTGTGGCCTTATGTGCTTCCTCAAATGCATTTTAAAATCAGTTCGTCAAATTCTATGACCTATCTTAACCCTTTTATAAGTTACTTAAATTCTAGGGCAGCATCATGTACAGCACAGAGCCTTTTCCAAGATTCCATCTTAGCTGACCCCCCCAAATGATGTTAACTACACCAGTTGTTGCCCCATTTCCAACAAGGTGTTAATATATTTATGTTTGCTCTATGACATTATGAGGTAACTGTCATAAGATAGGGGTTCGGTTGCCAGGCAAGCAAAAGTTATAAAAGACCTTAACTTCCTTTGGCCACATTTCATGCGCTGTCTTGGATTCCTTTACTCTTGAGGTGGCATGAGTGGCAGGCACTCTGCTGGCCCGCTGCACCTTGCTTCATGTCTCCCTCTCTGCACTCCATGGACTCCACTGGCATGGACATTTGTCTCTATATTTACCAACTTAACTAACCTCTTTTCTACTCCTTATCATTGGCAGCTCCTCTCCAGCTTTATAACATGGAACGACATCCCATCGCCGTCACTTCTTCCTCTCCCAGTGATGTCAGGACCCGGCTTTGCGTGAGAGGCAGCTCCTCCCCATTTCACTCCCTCTTGGTGTCAGGCCAGCCAAGGAGGGCCCGGGTCTAACCAGGACAAATGGAATTTCCCTCAGTAAATCCTGACAGTCTAACAGCAAGGGGAAAACAAATTTGTTTAGATTCATTTCACTGGCAACACACAAAGAAATTATGCCTGCAAGGAATTAGTTCCTGCTATTCAATTCCCAAAGCAATTCCATTTTCTCTCCTACTACATCACCTTCCATTAAATCCTTTTTTGCTTAAATTAGTCCGACTTGGCTTTTTGTTGCTTGAATGGGATAAAATCCCACTCCCAGTGTGCACATGGGGTAGAATTCTCAAAGTCCTCAAAGGCATCATGATTGAAAAACATTAAGGATCACTAGATCCAATGCTCATTTCCATCTTTAAGGGAGGAGTCAATACATGCATATTTTTTTTTTTGTAGAGACAGAGTCTCACTCTATCGCCTTCGGTGGAGTGCTGTGGAGTCACAGCACACAGCAACTGCCAACTCCTGGGCTTAGGCGATTCTCTTGCCTCAGTCTCCCCAAGTAGCTGGGACCACAGGTGCCTGCCACAGCACCCGGCTAATTTTTGATGCAGTTCGGCCGGGGCCGGATTTGAACCTGCAGCCCTCGGTATATGGGGCCGGCGCCCTACTCTCTGAGCCACAGACACTGCCCGATACATGCATCTTTGCAAATTGACAGGTGCCTGAGTAACCAAACTAAAACGAAATCGAGGCATTTCTGGCATCCTCTTGTAAAGCGGAGTTAGTTTTGGCAGGATAGACCTTTCTCAGAAACTCATGAAACATTGTAAAAAGCCCCAAATCAAAATGCTGAACCTGTCTTTGCCCTCAGTCGAGGCTGCTTTCTGATCAGACTCTCCTTTCCTCCCAAACCCACTCCTGTCCTCCCAGCATCTTTCTTTCCAATCAAAAGAGCTCTCGAGAAGAAAAGCATGCACATGTCTGAGAGTCAAGGTGCAGCAAATCGAATCTGTCTCCAGGTCAGCTTTCTTCCAAATCCCCAGCCTGACAGTGGGTACGAAGGCCAGGGCTCCTGAAACTCCGACAGTGGGAAGAAAATCAAAATAATATTTTTCTGTGCTTCCCTAGCTCTTGAAGTTATTAGAATCTAAGCCCACTGCTAAGTAACATTGGATTTTTTTTTTTTGTCACCAATCTAAAATTAAAGGTTTTCAAAAGGAAAAAGGAAGAAACAGAAAAGTGGAAGCACTTTCAGGTCCAAACCACTAAAACCAGTTTTGTCTCTATCTCATTGTCATGGCCTTTTTTCTTGCCAGAAAATTATTTCAGCTTTACGCAAGGAACATCATTTTAAACCTTGGGTGGTTGTTTCACTTATTACTGTTTAATCCTATGTGTCTATGAGGACGTGCACATACATACGCACACTTGCATACATACATGTTCATACCTACACATACATACGCACATGTACATACACACATACATGTGCACTACACACATGTACAAACATATATATGTACATACCCACATACACACTCACATATATACACATACGTACACACCCACACACATGCCCAAACACACTTGCTCTCTGGAGCTGCCCATCTGTGTTTGCTTCCTTATTGTTTGTAATGGGGAGTTCACAAAACTGAGTTTGTCTCAGTGCTTCTTACAAGAACTAAACTGCTGACAACAATGGCAGCATTGTGATTTGATCTTGATTCCTTAAAACCATGCTGCTGGGATGACAGAGTGAGCAGAATGGGCAAATCCAAGGGGTGTCAGTAAGAACTGGGTCAGATGAGGACTCAGAACTAGTGTGGAACAAAAGCTCATTTTAAGTAGAGCTCACTTTGGCCTCCACTGCAAAGGTGTCATGGCAGTGTAAGGTTCAGCCACCATCATCCTGCATTCAGGAGTTCATGGCCTGTTAACTTCCAGTAAGAATCTATGATAGCAGCAGCAATTTAGGGTTCTTGGACATCCCTCCTAACTCAGGGAGTTAATTAGCCATTGTTTTAGAAACTTATTTCGCGCTTTGTGAGAATATTATTCTTGCTATACCTTTGTCATAGAAAACTCTGCTGACTACCAAGCAGTGCCATTACTAATGGACTCCATGAGATGGTAACAAGGGGAGAGCACACATCTGGCTGGATATTCACAAGCTAACCCAAGAAACAATTTTCATTGGTAGCTTATATTCATTATAATAGAAGCAGTTTTCACCTGCTGAGCAGCTGGTATAGTCTGGGCAAGGTGCTACACTCACATGAGCTGTAATTCTCCCCATCACCTGCCAGGCATTGGCCAGGTACAAAGGACACCAGCCTTTGCTTCCACAGAAGCCAGCACTGCTCAGCGCGTTCTTCCAGGCCATTTGACTCTGGTTCTGGGGACTCTGCTTTCACTGCCTTTGCTCTGCAGTTCCACAGATTACAGATAACCTACAAGCAAATACAAGAGATCCTTGTCCATAGATATATAAATACATAGTGTCTGGATGAAATTAAACTTCAAATTCCATCCATTTACCCCCCCATACAAAAAGCCAGTTTATATGTAAACTAATTTTAACATTCCTTTACTCCATTTAAATTTGTTTCCTTTACTTCTCCTCTGATCCAAATGTAACATTTGCCTACTAAAAATTCTCTTTTCTTCTCTGAACTAAAATTTACCTGTTGAACGAAATCTCTAGCATATATCCATTTTGTATCTGAAGGTCATAATTTTACATTAAAAAGTGTTCTTTAACAATACAATTCTATTTTGCAGATTAAAACCATTGAGGCTCACGGTAAAACAACTCGCTCAGGACTGTTAATGATCAAGTGACCCAACTTGGGTTAAGCCCCTGCGCTTTCTGGCTCCATGCCCATGTTCTGCTTCTGACTGTGCACCTGCTTGGTACCAGGCTGTGCTCAGGGTGTGGGAATATCCTTTTAAGTTATTTAGATAATGATGACCTCTTCTAAGCTGAAACTCTGAGGTAATAAAATATTAATGATATAATCTCTGCTTGCCAGATGATAATAATCAAGGCAAAAAATGTAGAAGACAAATCCTTAATAGAGAAAGGAGAGTGAGGGAGGGTAAGAATACAGTGGAATTAATCTCAGAAGGCTTTTTGGAAGAGAGACTTTCTCAATTTGTATTGTCTAAATAGAAGAGACATTAAAAAGAAGTCTTGAAATTAAAGCCAACAACTTGTATGCTTATATCCTTAAGCTTCAGGTATTGTCATGTAAGTAGCAAACAGAGAAACAGGATAAAACCACTGCTTGCACATCTGTTATCTAACAATATAAAGAAAAATGTGGCAGATGAAACAAGAACCTATTCTAACCTCTCAATCATTCTTATGTGTATCTATTTTTGTGTGAGGTTTCCATTGTTCCTAAATTTGATAGTATTGTTTTGAAAACTGTTAGAACTGTTATTGGTTCTTGTGTGCTTACAGGCTAAACCCTAAACCCCTTTTCATTATGTTTCTTTGATCTGGTCCCTACTCACTTTTCACTTCTTGTCATATCCAACATCATTCCTCTCAGCTGCCCCTTCTGTCTTTCTCTCCTTCTCTCTCTCTCTCTCTCTCTCTCTCTCTCTCACACACACCCCTCATAAGCTAGGTGCCGGACTCCCTAAAGGCCTTACCATCTCCAGCCCACCACATTGGGCTGCAGCTCTGTCTTTGCAGAAGTCTCCCTGTGCCCATAGCATTGCCCTTCCTGACGCCCGACCTCAGCAAGTGTCTACTCATCACTCAACACACAACCTAGGGGCACCTTCTTTATGAAAAACCACTGATCTTCACTTGTGAACATCAGCCACCTCTGAACACACATGGTCTCCAGCACATGTTGGGAAGCCCTTTGCTGGCTTATTTGTTTGCATACTTGCTCCCAGGGCAGGGCCTGGCCTCCCTTGCTCTCTGTTCTCTACCCAGACCCCTCCCCCCACAGTGCTGCTCAGTCTGTGTGCAGTGACTGAAGGTGCTGTGCCCCCAGGGACTCTGTGCACTCACCAGGGTGACAAGCCAGGTGTGGGGGCTCAAAAGGATCACAGAGATCAGCACCTTCACCTCCCCGCCCCCTCACGACCCAGAGGCTAGAAGTGTTAACAAAGCACAGGGAAAATGGAGGCACAGAGAGAGCTGGGAGTCTCAGTAGGACACAGGACTCCTACCCCGACTTTAGTACCACCGATTCCAATAGGCCACATTGATTTCTAGGGTGGTTATGGGTAGGGGAGAAAAATTTCCTTAGGAGAGAGGGTTGGTTTATGCTTTGTTTTGTTTTTGTGGTGCCTTCGTAATTTCGGTAAAGATATTTTTAAACCAGAACATGGAGCAGTTCAGTTTGTATTACCCTGCTTGGCATTTTCCTCTTGTGCACAGAGCAGCCCTCAGCACAGCCCAGTCCCCGCTGTACCTGGGCTAGTGAACCAGGAGTGAGAACGAAGCCCGTGCAGATATGACCAACTCCCATTCTTCCCACATGCCTGGGGGACAGGGAAGGTTGCCAGAGGCTTCTGAGGGCTGCCATGGCCCCTCAACAGCCAGACCCCCCTGTGAGGGGGCTGACACCCTGGTGTTTGTAATGATATCAGGAGCCGCTAGTTAAAGCTCCCTAGGCCTCAGAGGAGAGAGCCAGGCTAGGGCTGCTGATGTGCACAGGCTGATGTCTCCCAGGTCCTCCAATGTAGCCCCTGGTAGGGACGAGAGAGCAGCAAAGGCCATGCTGGGATATGAGATCTTTCGTGAGGTCTTGTTTGGGGGGAAAGGTGGACCTTTACAAACCATGTCTATAGCCTGTTGTCCTACAGAGCAGATCCAACTCTGCCCTGGGAGAAAAGTTTCTGAACCTTTTTTTCCTGACGCTGCCACCCAGGTGTTCCTCCCAGCCAAGTGACCGCAGGATGATGAGTGGTCACAGTCATGATGAGAAGAAACCAGCCTACAGGAAGCTCTCTGGAGCAAGCACCACACAGGGCTGGCTGCCTGGGTCCTCACAGAGGCACCTGAGCAGACCTCATTGAAAGCATCTTCTCCACCTTACAAATATGGAAACAGCAAAGAGGGGTAAATTAAATCGCCCAAGGTCATGCAGCTTGAAGGCTGTTGGTGGAGCCAGAAGGTAATTCCAGCAGTTGGTTTCAAAGCGTGTGTCCTCAGGCCGTCAGGATACTTCAAGTGACCTGACAGGTTACAGCCTCAGCTGTACTGTAAATTACAGTCACCTGAGAGCTTTTGCAAATGCCAACACCAGGGTTTACTTCCAAACGTAGAGATTTAGGGTAAGCTGGGTACTAAAAAAATGATATATATGTGATGTATAATATATGTGTTTGTAAACTGGTTTGGAAGCCAAATTAACCTTAGTCACTTTAAGAGTGCAGCTGCCATGGGTGGGTGTCCCCACCACATCATCCAAGGTAAGAACGGGGTGGGGAGTGGAGCAGACAGCATCGGAAGCCCAGAAAAGGAAGCCCTGGCACGCGCATGCTGCCATATCTAAGGCTTGGGGAAGAACGCCAGAAAGAATGCAAAGGCGGCCAAAAAGGATGCTGTGTCAGGGACACAGGAAAACCAACGGAGGCCCATGGCACCATCTGCCAGGGGTGGCCACAGATACGTACCAAAGTGACCCCTTCATGCTGTGCAGAGGGTCCCAGAACTCCTCAGTACTAAGAAGCATTAGAGTTCCTGGAAAGGCGTGTGTAACTCACCTTTTTCAGGGTGTGGGGCAAGTTCAGGGACTTGCACTGCATAGTGCAGAGACCTCCTGACCAGGGCTGGGACGCGGGCCCCTCTGCCCATGCTGACCTGGAGTCAGCACCTGTTAGCTCTAGTCTGCGTTCTCTCCCTGCTTACACTTGAGATATATGCATTAAAATCATAAAATTCATGCCTGTTGAAATATTTCAAAATAGGAAGAAAACTATTCATAATTTTATCACTGAAATATAACAACTATTATTTAGTATGGTCCTCTATGTTGCTTTTCATGGACATAATATTTCCAACACCATGTCAATCACAACGTATATGCAGATATTATGGCCTACCTTTTCACTCAAAATAATAATGACTATTTATTCCTTGCATCCATTTTTTTTCTTTTCTTCATAATAATTATACTAGTAGTGACCAGTTATTGCTGGGCCTGTGAAAATTGAATAACCTATGAATTCATTCTATATAAACAAAGTTTCCATGACCATCTGTTGATAAGAACTGCTTTCATTTTTACTTAAATGCATAAGACCTAAAACAGGTACTTTATAATAGAATGACGTATGCCTATATCTCTCTATATATGTATTTCGTTTTTTAATAAGGCCCCAAAGAGTCTATCTTATTTACAAAAAGCCAAGAAATCAAAACAATTTAAATGTTAAAAATAAAATTAAAAAAGCAATAAAATTCAAAACAGTAATATTAAGTGCGGCAAGCCTTGTTCTGTAGGTTTAGCTGTTGTTCACTTGCTCCGGGGCAAGGCATGCCACCTCCTTGGTGCTAATAGCGTCAGTGCTATAGGACTACACAGTGCTTTCACCTTTTTTCCCCTATTCTGAACTCTTAGGATCTTTACATGACACTTCCTTTGTGTCAACTATTTTTCCATCTGTCCTCTGCAGGACACAGCAATTCATATAATGCTACCTGGTACCGACATGATCATAAACACTGAAATAAATTCAAGTGAATCTTTCTTCTAATCCAGAATATGACTATATTTATTTTTAAACTATGATTGAAACATAAACATAAATATAAAAATATTTCATGGAGAACTTCTAAATCTAGAGGATTTATCATCAGACTCCTGCCACTTTGAGAAACATCGATGTATTGAATGCCTCTCTGGTGCCAGGTAACTTATCTAGAACCATTCATTGTAACAACACATCATCCTATCTCACAGCAGAGACAAATGAGGTATGTACAAGCTGTCACACTTACAGAAGGGCATGGAGCTGTGAGATAATAGAGCTGTGATCCTGGTGCTGGCTCGGCCACTCAGAAGCCAGTGTCCCTGGGTCACAGCCTCTCGTGGTCTCCACAACATTTTACAGTGTTCTCTTCCATCTGGGGTTTAGCGTGTTTACACTGACTGGGCCCAGGGCTAGAGATAGCAATTGTCTTTTCCTTGAGGGAAAATCTAGCATCTGTTATTTATGGTGTATAAATTTGCTTAACCTTACAAGGATGGACACTTCTAGGATATTTGAGTAGATTTGGCAGCAGTGCAGGTGATTGGCAGTAGCTTGGCAGCCATTAAATGGTTCTGAATATATGAAGAATTATCATTTCCTTCAAAAAAGGGCTTTGCCACGTGGCATAATCCATGCACACACATTGGCATATGCAGGGACTCTGTGCAAACTGATTCTTGGAACCAATCATTTGAGCTTGGTATTTCATCTTTGGCCCAATAGCATAAAGTGGTAACAAATGACACTAACCCTGCCATACACTAAAGCTTAGAATAATAAATCAGGTGGTCTGTAACTGCATGGGGAGAGCCAGCCCTCCTCTCTCAGGGAGCAGGTATCTGTTTAGACTGGGATGCCCTCAGGGCTCTCTGGGATCCTGGGCTGCCTTCCAAGTGCCCAGGCGGCCCTGCCCCAGATCCTTGTAAGTAAAAGTGAGACCGCTGTGCAGGTCTGCTGGGACCAAACTGTTTTCCAAACCTGTCTGGCTCCTCTGCGAGGTCCATAGCTGTCAAAAGTGAAACAAAGAGAAGGGCTGAGGAGGGAGGAAGGCCCGAGCTCATCTGGCTGTGGTCCCAGGTGGCTGTTAACAGTCTCAGGCTGGAACAGGTAATACCTTTGCCTTAATTCTTGTTATTTCCTCAGCACTTGGCAGAAAGAACTTGAAGCAGAAGATTTAGGTGAATTAAATAAGGCATGTAGGAAGAGCATTCCATATCAAGACAAAGTTACCTGTTCCTCATCCTGCCTTGGTTCCAAGCACGTTTTAAGAAAGATCATATTAAATATTAATGAGGGGGAAGAGACAGTGGGAAAAATATGGGGAATCCTCTTAAAATCTGAAGATCAATGCTATTTGAGTTTAAATGTATCCAAGCCTGATGAGCACTTCATCTGTAGAATGTGCCTGATTCCTGAATGGCTTCACTTGGCCGCCACACGTGTCTGACCCAGATGCCTCCCTGCATTGACCTGGGCGGGTCGACTCCTGCGGTCAGGCGGCTCTTTGGCTTCTGTCTCTTGGCTTGTGTGGCTTTCTTGGTGCCTTTTGGTGCTCTTGGCCCCAGTTCAAATAACCCTTTCCTCAACTCCCCGCCTCCTACTCTCTCTCTGTTTAATATTTAGCACACTCTAGAGCTCTCTCATGTACTTGTTTCCTTGTTTGTTCTCCACTGTGACTCCCGCACTCAGGGCATACTGGGCTCACCACAGGTGGGCACTGAGTATTTCCTCTCATGGAATGAGCCTCCCAGAGCATGGAGAATGTGCCAGCCTCTTAGCTCATTTAATCCTCACCACAAGCCTAGAATGCAGACCTGTACTTGTGTCTGTTTTGTAGCTAGTCAAATGAAGTAAACTTCCCAGTTAGGATTTCAACCTAGGGAGTCTGACTTCAGAGTCTGCCCTATGCCATCTCTCCAGTATTTTTGTTGAATGAATAAACGGGTATCATCACCATTACCTGAAAACTTGTAAGATCATTATAAGCTCTACATCCAATAAATACAAATATCATGACTCTAAAAATAGAAATCTTAAATATATTAAGAGTCACCAGATTTAGGATGTCATTGTCTTGGGGGTAATGGGGACAGAGTCTCTCTCTTAGTTCCTAACTATCCTAAGATAGTAGAGATGTGTGGTTATATCTTGAGATGATGCAAGGCAAATATTTGTCTTTTAAACTGCCACAGGCACCAAAATATTGATCAAATGGCTGGAGGCTGCTGGAAACTCAAGAATGTCTAAGAATCTTGGCGGACTTTTCATTTTGAAAGGTATTCCTGTTCTTAGAGTTCTATTGCATATGTTCTGGTTGATTTGCTTAAGCTCATACATTTTAAATCAACATAATAAATATGTATACATTTATTTTAAAAATCAATATACTTTGTTTGTATACATACTTGGGAAGTTCTTAGAATCTTGGAGAATAAATGGCTTTTAAACCTTACCGAAAGATTTCACATTTATCCTCTTATTTTATTTCAAAACACCACCAAAGTACACAGAGCTGGAATAAATATTATTTTCTCCAGGTTAGTTGGCTCCCAGGTCACTGGTCTGGACTCTCCTGGTTTTCTTCCTGCCTCTCATATCCCACTTTGCTGGCCCTTCTTCGTTTTCCAACCTCGAGACATTGGTGTGACCCAGGATTTGGCCTCTGGGCGTCTTCTCCTCTCAGCTCCCTGGCAGTCTCATTCAGTCTCTTAGCTATACATGCCATCCCTGCACAAACGGCATTCAAACGTGCATTTCCAGCTCTGTTCTGCCTCTTAACCTCAGGACCATTAGCATCGTTGGCATTTCTCCATGGCTGGATCATGAGTATTTCAGGTCTGAATGCCCCACCTGAGTTTCAGGGTCGCTTCTCTTGACCCTCCCCATCCCAGTAAGATAACTCCTCTTCCTGACAACTGTCCAGGTGCCCCTGACCCGTGTTCTCTGACACTCTACATCCATGTGTCAGAAAGCCTATTGTCTCTACTTGGTAAGCCAGGATCTGGCCTTTGTTGACACTTCCACTGCTGCTGCCCTAGGCCAGACCTCTGTCACTTCTGCCCTTAGGTGGTAACTGAAAGGCACAGACAATGGCTCCCTGAGGGGAGATGTTCAGGCCCGGTTTCCTGAAAGGGGAAGGGAGTGGCCACCCCGGTCTTGGTCTTGAAAGCTGGTGTCTGTGTCTGTGGGCACTTAGAAACCCCTTTTATATGGGGCCATAAGGGGTGGGCAAATTCCACAGGTTGCTTGGAAAGTCAGGGAGTTTAGTGAGAACTTCTCGGGTGGGTGGGCTAGCCAGATCCTTTGTGTCTCTGTCTTAGAAGGAGGAAAGGAAAGGGTTTGTGTGTGTCTCTTAGGCCCCCCAACAGTAATGGGTGCTGAACTACTCTCCCTGGTTTCCTTTCCCGCCATCAGCAGAGGCGGCCATCTGCACTGGAGGACTCCCTAAGCACCCATGGAAGATAGTGGGGAAAGAATGGATGACAGCCCTGTACCGAAGGCGCACAGGCTTCCTCCTGGTCATAAGCAGTACAGTGTAAGTCTTATTTGCACAGCATTTACATCGTGTGGGTGTTCTAGACAACCTGGAGAGTAGGTGGAAGTACACGGGGCACAATCACAGTGCACAGAGCGTGAGCACAAGGCTCCAGGCGTGAGCACAGGATGTCTGCGAACACCAGGCCGCTTTGTGTAAGGGTTGAGCACTCACAGATGTGGTGTCCAAAGGTGGACCCTGACAGCCATCTCTGCAGAAACCACAAGACAACTGTACTCTCAATACAGAACGATTCTGTCCTCACCAGATCATGGTGACTGAAAATGCTCCTCCACTGGAAATGCTCCAAGGACTTCCCTTACCACTCAGGGTCCTTAAGGACCTGCACACTCCCCCCCTGCTCTGACAGGCCCCCCTGACTTCCCCACTCTCAGCTGCAGCCTCACACCCTCCCACTATCCCTTTCCCTTTTCCTATGCTTAATTTTATTTCTGAACACTTCAATCCCTATATATATTCTGTATGTGCGTTAGCACAAGCCTTGCTTTCCCGCCTGATTTAAAAGTGCTGACACTGACTTCACAGAGCGGCTGTAAGGATTCGGGGACTCCCCACAGGAGCCCAGCCCAGGCCAGCACAGACTCAGCCTTCAGCCGATACTCAAAGCTGGTGCTGCATGTGTCCAGCCCTAGGCTCAATGCCACACGTGCAGAAGATGTGCTTATAGGGTCATATATGAATACATGACCTGATCAGCAGAGTCAACATTCCCATACTTGCCCTTGTTCTGGAGAATCCATGGAGAGAGATGCAGCATAATCCACAGATGGCCCTGTGCAGAGGCTGCGCTCAGTGGGGGCTTTGCTGCCGCTCAGCCAGGTTTGGTTTAGCGCAGTGATCCGAATCACTTAACTCCACCACGGATGCTGAAAATGGAATAGTTTCCCCTGGAGAAGAAGCTATTATATGAGAGGATGTAACCTTTAAAGTGTACTCAGTAAAAAATGCTTTCTGAAGCATTTACGCAATTAGATGGATATCTTAACTGTGTTTTCAGAGAAGAGCAATTTGAAAGGACATGTTCCCTCTGTCTCTGTTATGTTCTCATCAGCCCTTTCACAGAATAATCTGAATAAAAGCAACTTCCTCTCAGTGTTGCGTTAAAATAAGATACTGTTCACATGATTATTCCTTCATTGTGCTTTTACACACATTCTTCTTTGCTTTTTAATTATATATAATTACCAGGGAACAGAGAGTAAAATCTGTTTAATCTAAAATTAAACATGCTAAATAGATAATATTTGCAGTTCCTAGAAACCCTTTTTTTTAAAGGCATGACTCTAAATCAGGTGGGGCCAGGCTCAACACTGTACACTTAGACCTTGCAGAAAGTTCAGGCTACATGATTGAATGTCATTTATTTCATGTACATGCTATTACTTTTTAAAAATTGTCATGCAACTCAGCAACCCAAGTAATGACATCTGGGGTGCAATTATTTCAAATGCCAATTCTTTTCTCCTTATCAGGTAGTTGCAATTAACCACAAACAAGAGTTAAACTTGAGGCAGTACATGGTGACTCCAATATAATGATGTGTTTTCACTGCAGCGTTCAATGTGTATGCTTCTGATGGAGAGCAATTTTATTAAAGCCTGTCTGGAGTGGTTGCATTACGTATAATGTATGGCCCTGCTTAAAGGCAGTACAGAGAGGTGTTCAACTTCAGGTCTTGAGACACACCCTGCACCCCTCTAATTCACCTTTTGCATCAGCTGTGCCATCTCAGGCAGTTGACACCAACTTTCTGCACCTCAGGACCTTCAACTGCACTGCAAGTTCACAGCAGTAGGTATCTCAGAGGGTTGTTGCTAGAAATAAGTGAGCGCATATAAAGTACTTAGAAAGTTAATTCTTGTTATCAGTTACAAATAGCCAGGTCATGCCACAGTAACAAGTAACTACAAAATCCCAGTGGCTTGAAATAACCATGGCTTATTTCTTGCTCAAACTACATGTCCCTCAAGGAGTAGCCATCTCAATCAAATGCTGCCCGCTGCTATGCCCCAGCAATGGAACATTCCAGGCTGGAAGTGGTGCTGTTACATCCTCCTCCTAACTCTCTGGCCAGCAATCTCACAGGGATACACTTGAGCCCCTGGAGGCCAAGAGGCAGCATCCACCAGGTGCCTGGGAGGCAGAAAGTAACCATCTTCTGCAAATAAACAAGGTTATTATTATTGTCAGGAGAAGCACTTGACCTTAATAGTTTGAGTAGCCTTAACCTTTGGGGCTGCTAGCTGTCACTGCTGGGGGTAAAGAATGCAAGCTTCCCCCAGGAAAGGCCTCTGGAGGATCAAGTGTGGGGGTGTCTCCCAGGAGAGCAAGCTAAGACTCTGTGTAGCTACTGTATGCCAGTCAGAGCCACTGAGCCATCTGCAATAGAAATGGTTTACAAATGTTCTCCATTAAAAAAAAAAACAAAAACAAAGGGAAGAGTTCCGGCACTTGAAACAGGTCAGCTGAAAGATTGCATTAGAAATGATGTTTACACCCTATCCCCCATCAACAGCCACCTCTTCTATGCAAAGCTTTGCATGGTGTCCCCAGAGCCCAGTAGCTCTTAGAGGTGGTTTTATTTAAACTTTCCCAGGTCTACAACTTACTTATTTGCCTAGAATTTTTCTGGGGCCATCCAAACAAAAACAAATGACTTGGAGTTGGTCTTGACCTATGCAAACGCTGGGTGATCTTAGGTTATGTATGCTGGCCTTTGGTTGGGCTTCTCCTGTTCTGAAGCTGGCATCCCTGTCCTTTCCCTCCCACACTCCTCCACACTCTCCAGACACAGGGAGGCTCATCCTCGTGGATTGCCCTTCAGCCTTTGTTCCCTGCAGTCCTTTCTCATGTGGGCCGGGCTCCTGCTTGGGGCTGGGGTTGATGGTGGGAGAAGGCTGGGTTTTCTGTTTCCCTTTAATCTCGAAGTACCTGGATAAATTTATTCTGGGCTTTCCCACTGCTGCAGCATGGCTGGAGAAAAGAGCAGTGCAGTTCAGATTTCAGAAGTCAAGACTGGTTTGAATGAGGGAACACAAAGTAGACTCTTTTATCACTTTGGGAGACTGAGGCAGGTAGATTGCCTGACATCAGGAGTTCAAGACCAGCCTGAGCAAAACAAGACCCCCATTGCTACTAAAACAAAACAAACAAGTAGAAAAACTAGCTAGGCACTGTGGCCGGCTCCTGTTGTCTCAGCTCCTCAGGAGGCTGAGGCAAGAGGATTGCTTGAGCTCAAGGGTTTGAGGCTGCTGTGAGCTGTGACACCTCTACCTATGGAACTCTACCTAGGGTGACAGAGTGACAGATTCTGTCCAAAAAAAAAAAGACAGAACGAATATTACTGGGAAGGTCCCACAGCTGCCGGTGATCATGCAGCCTGTAGTATTCTTTGTGCTCAGGCAGAAGGACCCACATTCAAATTAAGATCCTACCAGTATTAGAGGTATGACTTAGGGGACATTGCCCAGCTGCTCTGAACTTTGATTTTCTCCCTTTGAAAAGTAGGGTTTTATGACACTTAATGTGAAACACTGTTGTGACAATAAGAAGAGATAAGACCCAGCCCCCGGCACATCAAGGTTCCACATTAATTGTGGTTATTATTAATGAAGACCCAGACTAGGTTTTAATCTCTCCTATGAATTTTAAACCAAAGACATTATATCCTTCTATATAGCAACTTGGTTTTCACCTATGACAAAGCTCTTATGAAGTCACAATTGAAATAGATTGTGTTTGGTCCATTATTTCATTTCCAAGAAACAGTGGACAGAATCTTTTCTGATTCATGCATGCAAGTTTCAACCTACCTGGTTTAGGTTTATCTGTGTTGCTAGATGGGCGGATTTTACATTTCCGGATTTTTGTGTATCTCAAAACTTTAATAATGACCGACATATGACAAATAGACCCAAAACACATCATCTTAAAAGCATTAGACATTTATTTCTCTTATTATAGTCCAGAGAAGCTCCAGGTTGGGGGCGGGCAGGTGCCAGGGGCTGTCTTTGCTCTATGTAGCCACTTAGAGCCTCAGAAAGGGTGTCCTGCTGTTCTGAGCTTGCAGGGTCCAGTGTCACTCTGGTCAGTGTTGGCCATTTTACCTGAGGGAGGGGGAGAAACATGGAGAAGTCCAGGCATAAGTGCCACCCAGGCACATTGGCCTGTCACAGGCCACAGAGAGAAAGTCATTGCAGGGGCACAGGCACTGTGGGAGGCTGAGCGCGTGGCACAAGTCCACCTCCTGCAGGGAGGGGAGGAGTGTGGGGCCAGCTGCCTGTGTCAGACTTACAACCTTCTCATATGTGTTGGAGACATCCTTTCCATCTACCTATTGGCTGCCTGGATCACAGACCTTGTTTTAACCTTAACCTGCAAGGTTACACGCAGTGACAGTCATGCCCCAGCCATTCTGAGAATGCTTTTGGAGTTGAGTGAAATGATTATGAGGACAATTCTGGGTCCACATGTCTCAGGACTGGTCTCTACTGAATCTGAACATTGAGTACCATGAAATCAAGTTCTAACAGGCTGAGTTTAGGGATTTTATGTCCTGAACAAGTCATTGTTTGTAACAATTCTAAAACAGTGACAACAAAGACAGTGTTTTCTGGGGCTATGTGGATCCTGCAAGCAGATGGTCACTAAGTCGTCCACCTTCATAGAGCACATTAAGTCCTTGGTGTTGTCTTTCAATTATCTTTTAAAATTACAAATTCATACACATTCTTTTCTTAAAGATAAATAGCATTTATGAAAATAAGTATAGTGGATACATCATAATTTTGTAGGGAAAAATTAGGTTGATAAAATCCCGTGTTATACTTTTTAAAAGACCCGTAATTTTAACTTTAAAATCTAATAAAAACACCTGTTGGGATGGGTAAGCCAATTTTCTTACCTCAGTTATGACAGAACCGCATAAAGTATAAAGCAGAACACTAGACTGGGTATAAATGACAATAAAACAAAACAAAAAATGTAAGCTTTCTCTCCAGTGGACCCTTCCATCTGCGCCCTGCCCTCTTCTCAGCTCTGTCCTGCCACAGAGCTCGACTCTGCAGGGGGTTGTTTTGCTCTGCTGCTGCTTCCCCACAGCTGGAAACTACAGGGCCAGCAGAGGGACAGCATCTTCCTTCTTTCCCTTTTCTTTCCCTTTGTTCCTGTTCTTGTCGTGTGGCCCTAGAAAAGCTTCTTTGTCCCATAGTGACAGCAGCTCCATCCAAGCTGCACTTTTCCAACACTCCTCAACTCAGCCTCCTCGATCCTTCAGAGATGTCGGAGCAGCCAGCTGATGCTCTCCCTTCAGGGGTCTGGGGCCTGGGACTCTGGAATTCACCCTCCAAGCTCTGAGAAACTGACACCAGCCAAACAGTTGCCCCTTCAAAGAGGTCAGAGTTTCGTGTTCCTGGTGCTCCACTGCCGGCCTCTGAGCTTTGAGCATCCCAGTGTCTCCCTGAAAGGTGGTGGTGTCTGGAGAGGAGAGTAGGGCAGAATTGTACAGGACAGGTTTATTGAAAGTGAAGTGTGACCACCTGGGCAGTGCCAAGGTGGCGTCTGTGCCTGGGAAGCAGTTAGAGATCCCTTTCATATGGGGCGATGGGGTGAGGGTGATGGACAAATTCCACAGCTTGCCCAGAGAGCTTTGTTGAGTTAGGGTCCTTTGGCATGAACTCTGGGGGTGGGGGCGTATAACTAGGTCTTTGCGTCCTTTGTCTTGGGGGAGAGGAGGAGAGGAAGGGTTCTGTGTAGGGCCATATCAGGCCTCCAAACCCCCTTTGTTCCTCCTAGAGCTGTGCCTTCCTGCAGGGGTGATCTTCACACCACCTTCTCTTTTTGTCTTTTCAGTTTTTAAAACCTTAGTTGACATTTTTTACTTTTCTTCTCTTAGTTAAAGTAACTGATGGCTTCTGTCTCCAGACCCGGCCCTGATTAATATGATACTCAAAGTTCTTTCAACAAGCAAGAGGACCAGAATGCTCTATATTTGAATCACACCTATTTAACTGCTCAGAAATTTGTATTTTTTAAAGTTTGGTTTAATGCTATGCCCCTTTTGCTAAACGTTATACTTAAAAGAAACAGCTAAGTCTGATTCGCTTCTGCATCTGGTATTCAAATGAGACCATGAGAATGAACGAATTTTGCGAATGGGCTTTGCCACTAATTCTATTGTCTTACAGCCAGATGTTTCTTCTCTGTGCCTCATTTTCTCCTCACTTACTTGAAGAAAATAGTGTGAGTCACCAGGTGACCTTTATAACATCCTCAGATAGGTGAACCATAGGTCATATTACCCGGCTAGGGCAAAATGGCTCCCAAGTGGGAACTTTCCTGAAATGCTGACATTTAAAATTTTTTTTTTTTTTTATGGGCATGTTTCTGAAATACCAAATTTACTTCTTGAATTCTTCAACAGAATATACTAAATATATTTAGAATTTTTTATTAACTCAGGATCATAATTTTTACTCTTAATGTCTGTTCTGCATTAGAATATATTTTTTTTCAGTGGAGGTCATTGGCAGGTGGAGAGGAAGCTTCTTAGAAACAAAATACTTCCAGACTCAAAATAATGGGGAAGGCAACTAAACAGCACCAACTGTGGTTTATAGCCATGGAGACCTTGCTGCCTGCAGCTGTGTGTCTAGACCTCTCCCACCTTAATCTCACACTGAGCCTGTGAGGGTTGCACCACTGCAGCCTCCACTTGCTGATGAGGACCCGGGAGCTGATGGAGTTGCAGCTGAGTTGCTCTGTCAAGAAACTGACAGAATCAGAGTGAAAGTTTCTCTGACTCCAAAACTGACCCTTTAGGTCACTGTTTTTGTGATTTTGTTTGTTTTTAATTTATACTTTCACTTATGAATCAAATTCAGTACCAACCACTGTGCTCAGAACTATGAGCAAGGAATGTAAGGAATTTATGATTTAGTAAGACTTTAGTAACCAAGACTGCATTTTAAAAGATTTTAAAATTCTGACTTTAATGTGAAGTAGGATGCAGACAGTGTCATCAGGGGTAAAGTAACCTCAGGAGCACCCAGAGAGAGATCAGGGTATCTGGAGTGAGGAGGTAAAGAATAGGGGGCTGGGTGGGTTGAAGAATGGGGAAGGGACAGAGTGGGCACCCTTGGGAGGGCTGGCAGCAGAGAGACGAGGAAGGCAGGTCAGGCCAGGCTGCTCAGAAACCAAGCCAGCTCTTGATAGATGACTCCCCATCACTTGCCCGTTCTCCCCATTTACAGGAGCTAGGCAATTGATCCAGCAGTTGTGATAAATAAAAACATTTCACTTAAGTCTCCTTTTCTTCATAACATAGATACTGACATGATAGGAAGTTTTCAGCTTAGGGAAAGGTAACTAAATTTAGATTTTTAGAACAAGGACTCAAAAGTGGCTGAAACAAATTGGCTAACACCTTAAAATGTAACCTGCTTTTCCTCTGGTTTACCCTGCAGGATTATTCCACTAAAGTTTATTTTTCAAAAAATTTACTTAACATTATTGTATGTTAAGTGATCACTTGTCAGTGTTCCACATTTATCTTATCAAAACTAGTGAATGTCCTAACTTAGATGGTTTTTGAAGCCTATACATTTGGTATTATTTGGCCCTTAAGCTTTTTAATCTTTTAGAACGGAAGACAGAGAAAGCTATACATTGTTGCAGATTTGTATTTGTGCTGTCAGTGTGGCAAATGAGTGAAAAAAATGGAATTTTTATTTCTTTTCTTTTTTTATTCAGCTTATACCAAGGGCTGAAAACCTCAATTTATGTTCATGACAGTGGGTTTTTTTTAAATGTCTACATACTTTCTAATAAACTGTTGGAAGACTGTCTAGACTCTGACCTTTAAATGGAAGAGATGTTATGTATTTATTTTTGATACAGAATCTCACTCTGTCTCCTTTGGTAGAGTGCAGTGGCATCACAGCTCATGGCAACCTTAAACTCTTGGGCTTAAGTGATTCTCTTGCCTCAGCCTTCCTGAGTAGCTGGTACTACATGGACCTGCCACTACGCCGGGCTATTTTTTTGTTGTAGTTGTCTTTGTTGTTTAGCAGGCCCAGGCCGGGTTTGAACCAGCCAGTCTTGATGCATGTGTCCGGTGCAGTAACCACTGTGCTACAGGCACTGAGCCAAAATGGAAGAGATGTTAAAACCTAAAACATTTAAGGTGAAAATCTGCATGCAGCCTCCCTATGTACCAAGCACTGGTCTTAGCACTTTATCTTTCTAGCTACCTTAGAAAACAGGCATCATTACTATCTCCATTTTATAATAGAGAAGGCCCCCACCAGAGGTCATTAAGGTGGCAAGTTGCTATGCCAGGATTTGAAGTCAGCTGATCTGGCTCTAGAGTCTAATGGTCTAAATCACTATTATAGAATGCTTTAAAAAAAAAAAAAAAAAGATAAAAACAGAGCAAAAGGAAATGTGAATTCCTGAAACTTTCCCCTAATGCAAATGGTGCTCAAGAGGCTTTTCCTCTGGACTCTGTACCCACTGCTCATCCTGCCCAGCTGGTGAGGTCCCCTGTCCCTGGTAAGCCAAGGTACAGGCTTGCCAGCATCTTACCCTCCAGCACATGCTTCTGAGTTTTTTTTTTTTTTTTTTAGACAGAGCCTCACAACATTGCCCTCGGTAAAGTGCCCTGGTGTCACAGCTCACAGCAACCTCAAACTCTTGGGCTTAAGTGATCCCCTTGCCCCAGCCTCCCAAGTAGCTTGGACTATGGGTGCCTGCCACAACTCCTGGCTATTTTTTTGTTATTGTTGTCATTGTTTAGCAGGTAATGGCCGGGTTCGAATCCACCAGCCCTGGTGCATGTGGCTGACGCCCTAACCACTGAGCTGCAGACGCCAAACGCTTCTGAGTATTTTTACCAAGAGACTGCATTCTCTCTAGGAAGAGAAACATATCTCAAAATGTTCCACTACACTCTTCATTATAAAACAAAAGATGTGTCCTCTAATATTATTTTGAACTTTTCACCCAAGTTGTCCTTTCAGGATTAAAAAAAAAAAAAATTGTGACCCTTTATGTGTGCTGGTCTGGCAGGATTCTGATTTTAGTTTAAATAAACAACAACAAAAACAACAACATCTTTTCTGGATACCAAGAATAACTGATAGAAATGAGGCAAGTGCAAATGGAAGATGCACTTACAAGGAATGAAAATCAATGCAAACCACAGCTTCACTGTTAAGGTATAGAAAATTGGGGAGACTCACGGGAGATATTTTGTTTTTCTGAACTGCTCTGACTTGTCTCTCATTCCTGAGATTTGTCTGGAATAGAATGAGAATTCAACAGACTTCATAAAATCAAACTGAGCAGGAATTAATATTTTCTTTATGATTCTGAACATAATTTAGTATATTGTACAACATGGTACCTATTTTTATGAACATTATATAGTTTCACAAAAAATAGTTTGATTATTTTAACTTTTTGGTTGTGTAAGATTCTAGATAAGTAAGAGTTTATCTTGTTCAAATTTTGAATAGAACTTTTGGAGATAAAAGTCACTCCAAATTTTAGGATAATAAGAATAATGAGGAAATGGTCTTTCACAAGCATAATTTAAACTGAAAAGGAAATCTAGAGATTGTGTAGCCTTGAGGTGAGAGAATGTGCTTGTCCGAATCAGGAGTCTACCTAGCTTTGGACCTGAGTTCTCAGACTCCATGTCCAGTGCTCTTTCTTGGCATCTAAATATATGTAAGGATGAAGGTAAGGAAAAGATGTGTTCTTACCTGTGTAGCTTTGAGACTGGCTCGTCCTGGATGAGATAATTTCCCCATCTAAGGCAGTTAAAGATTTAGTGTCCAAATCTGACTCAGTGCCATGCCTCCATCCATCTCCTCCCCTATTATCACACTGAAAAGGATCAAAAGTTTTTTATGTCAGACACAATACACTTGTATTCATGTCGAGAATTACAAAGTCAGCCACATTTCACTGTTTTCACTTGCTGTAGTGAAAACATGGGAGTTTAGTGCTTACATCTGTACCTGGACACTACATCTAAATCTAATTTTCTCTCATTGGATAAGTAACCAATCTTTTTTGATAATGTCAATTTAATGCATGGAAATAGAAAGCCAGTTATGGGCATGTTTACCATTCTGACATAGACGCTAGAGGCTGGTAAAATCCACTCTTGGTACCACCCGGAGGTGAGAAGGCTGAGAGCCAAGTGCCTCAGGCCCCTGTGCAAATCCCTCCTGTGATGTTGTAAACAGATCTGCCCTCCCAGGGTTGTGCCGGTGCCGAGGGCTCCAGTCTCCCCATCTCCTCGCTCCTAGGCCATGGTCTGACTGGCAGCCTTATCAAGAGGAAGAGCAGCTTAAGCAAAGACAGGACTAAGGTTGACAGTGATGGTTTTAGTCCATGTTGTAACTCTGCTTACAGATCAGAGCTCATGATACTCTTCTGGATGTTACTGTACTCACTGGCTTACTAATCTGGTGTTACATGAATTGCAAACTTGAGACAAAAGGGAGGTGATTTAAGGGTATTAAATGGCCATGTCAGTCACGTGATTGATTTTGGTGGGCCTAAGACAGATTTTAGTACTTTCTTAGTCTTCAGGGGAACTGAGGCAATTTGAGGGGCAGTTTATTAATTATCGGCAATGCCATGATCCCATTGGCTTTATGCCAGCCCATTCATTCCTTTTAAGTACTTAAGTGTAGCTTTTCTCTCCAGCCGCCTTACTTTTGCATGGTCGTCTGGGAAAGTCAATACCTGCTAAGTCCAGGGAAAATATAGTCAAAATTAAAGTACCCCAACTTTGCTGTTGTTAGTTGAGGAAAGAAAGCAGCAGAGAAAATAGTGAAGAGAGAAGTGGATAAAAGTAAGGCAAGAAGTATGATGTGAAAAGGCAAGTGCAAGACCAGAGTGGGATTGACAGGGTAAGTTGTGCAATGTTAGTTCCAGATCTTTGCTTGCAGATGGCAAAAAGTAAATAGCTAAGCATAAAAATAAAATAAATAAAACAACTTTAATTTAATTAAACATTTTTGATTAGATACTGAAGTATCTCATTAGCATCCAAGAAGAATTGCTTGAGAGAAGTGCATTTTTCTTGAGAAGACAGCTCCAATGACTCTTTCTCTCTGTATTCTCAGTATTATTGTTGTTGTTGTTATTGTTATTATTATTACCATTATTATCATTTTAGAGGCAGAGTCTCACTCTGTCACCCAGGCTAGGGTGTCATGGTGTTACAACTCACAGCAACCTCAAATCCTGGGTTCAAGTGATCCTCATGCCTCAGACTCCAGAGTAGCTAAGACTACAGGGGCCCATTACGTTTGGCTAATATTTCTATTTTTAGTAGAGACAGAGTCTCGCTCTTGCTCAAGCTGGTCTCAACCTCCTGAGTTCAAGCAGTTCTCCTGCCTTAGCCTCCCAGAGTATTCTCAGTATTTATTTCTTAAGTATTTGATGTATTTTGAGTGGCCTAAATTGGGTCAGTTGACCACCCTGGACCCATCAGGCCATGGCAAGGGTGCAGTAAAAGCCTTATGTTTTAGACTTGACTTTGGAGGACTGACCTCTGGACTCAGGGTAGACCCCAGAGAACCTTCAAAGCTATCCTCAAAAGCATCTAACATAGAACTGATCTTTCTTTGTTTGAACCTTGAGTAGTTAAAGCATTTTTCTGGAAGTTTGCCAGTCAGGCAGCAGAGCTGCAGGCAAGGGCCTGAACATAAGTTTCGATGATAAAACATTGTCCTTTGTCAACTTTGTAACCATGATTTTATTGTGCCTCAGTTTCTTTATCTGTACGATACTTCCCCTTCCATCCTTTGAAAATCCCTCTGGCTTTTGCATCTAACCATTTCCTCACAACCCTGCCTTTGAGAATTTTCCAGATCTTACACAAGGGCAAGCTCTCCAGACAGGCCTGCATCTGTGAAGAGTGAACGGCATCCGTAGGTTGAGAGAAATGGGATTGTGCTCCCTTTTGACTGGCTTCCCACTTGACCACCTTTCAGCATTTCCCCAGGTAAATCCCATTCTTGACTTTCCCACACCTCTCTGCAAGCTCTGTCACTTCCCGTGGTGAGTCGGGGGCAAGCCGAGGGATGGGCAGAGAGAGAGTGGGAGGGGTGTGGTGCGGGCAGCCCCATGGGAGCCCTTTCTGATGCCAGGCTTGTCGTCTTGCATGGAAGACACTAAAATCCCAAAGCCACATGTTGTCAAGACTGTTGTGATGCACATTCAGCTTCCCCCAAGTATCTATTCTGCCTTTTCAATCCCAGTTTGGCATTCTGCATTCTGGGATGCTGAATGTAGGAAGAAAAGAGCCAACATGCACATCCTCTGGGGGATAATTTGGGTATGTTTATTTCTTGATTTGTCTTCCCAAGACATCCAGATCAGGGATTATTCCTGCTTAGTCTTAGTTGGGTAAGATGTAGCTAATTAAGAATTACATTCTGCCTCAGTGCCTGTAGCTCAAGCGCCTAAGACACCAGCCACATACACCAGAGCTTGTGGGTTCGAATCCAGCCTGGGCTGGCCAAACAACACTGACAACTATAAACAAAAAATAGCCAGGCATTTTGGCAGGTACCTGTAGTCCCAGTTCCTCGGGAGGCTGAGGCAAGAGAATCGCTTAAGCCCAAGAGTAGGAGGTTGCTGTGAGCTGTGATGCCACAGCACTCTAACCAGGGTGAAAGTTTGAGACTCTGTCTCAAAAAAAAAAAAAAAAAGGCAGCACTTGTGGCTCAAAGGAGTAGGGCACCGGCCCCATATGCCGCAGGTGGTGGGTTCAAACCCATCCCTTCTCCCCCCACAAAAAGAATTTTTTTTGTAGTGACATACAATCTATGCAATCTAATATTTGCAAAATATTTTATATTCTTTACATGTTGGCCACCTCTTTGTAAAATTTTGTAATAAATATTTTGTAAACAAAGTTACATTTAGCTACAATTTCCCATTTTTCCTATGTATGGTAACTTCAGGGACATACCATTGTACAAAAGTAGGCACAGAGAGAGGTCAGAGATGCATCTTAGTCAGAGTAGTCTGAGTTATGCTATGGTAACAGAGCCTCTCAAATCTCAGTAGTTTGCTACAATGAAGGTCTGTTTTTTTATCCATGTACCCATCATGGGTCAGCTGGGCACGCTTCCACACTGTCTGTACAGTGGGACCTAGGCTGATGGCTCAGCACCTTTTCCAGAGGGAAAAGAGACAGGATAAGCCTCTACATTCTTCCTGCTTGAACTTCCTTGAAAAACATCCTGAAGACCCTGCGGCCACCCTTGAACTCCATAGGACATGTTTCATACACTTGCAGGAGGGCTGCCACTGACAGGAATCCTTGGCAAGATTGTGCTAAGACAATCTACCACACCCACATAGATAAAATATTTAGTGTCTGATGCAGATACATTTCAAATTGTTAAAAGGATGAATAAAAAAAATGAGTGATTCTGGGAAAATTAGCTAATTATCTGGAAACGTGAAATAAAGTTAGATTGTTATTTTGTGTGATAAGCAAAAGTAGAATGGATTAGAGATAAAAAAAAAAAAAAAAAGAGGACAAAAAGACCAGTGGTTGATAATATTAGGTATCAAGGGCTTTTTTATGTAAAGCCAAAGGTAGAAACTATAAAAAGGCCAAGGTGAGTAGAACTGATTATAGAAAAATATGTATGTAAAAAAAGACCATAAACACAGTGAAAAGATAGCAAAAGAGATAAAAATATTTCCAATTTTATTTATTTATTTATTTATTTATTATTTGAGACTGAGTCTCACTTTGTCCCCCAGGCTAGAGTGCAGTGGCATCAACCCAGCTCACGGTGACTTCAGACTCCTGGGTCTAAAGTGATTCTCCAGCCTCAGCCTCCCAAATAGCTGGGGCCACAATGTCTGGCTAGTTTTTCTATTTGGGGGAGAGACAGGGTCTTGCTCTTCCTCCTGGCTGGTCTTGAACTCCTAAGCTCAGGGGATCCTCCTGCCTTGGCCTCCCAGAGTGCTGGGGTTACAGGTGTGAGCCCAGTCAGTATTTTCAATTGAAATAGCAAAGAGTTAATATTAATACAGACAGAAAACGTCTTACTGGTCACATTGGAGGCCTCCTCTGACTGTTTCCATGGCTGGCTGTCAAGGAGGCACAGTCAGGAACTGCCCTTTCTTGCTCATCACCCCAAACCCATCAATCTTTCCAAAGTATCAGAAAGGTAATAATTTATGCCAATGCAATGGAGAAAGGGACTCCTGGAACTTCTGATTTTCTTTCCCAGAAAATATTTTAACTGTACCTTCTGGAAATGTTTCCATATCTGAAATATGAGCCAGAGGAGTAATAACTCAGAACATAGGGTAGGACCTTCCCCTGAAACCTTCCCTGTTTCCTCCACCTACGACTGACTCTCACCCATGAAGATCTACAGGTGTTCCTGTCTGGGAAGTTGCAGTGCTTGAAGGAGGAAGCTGATTAGGGCCCTGGAGTTTTCAGATCTCCAACTTTCCTCCTTCAGTTTCCCTAAAATATAAATTATTGATAGATGATCTCTAAGCAACTCTTGACCACTATCTCTTGAAGAGTTCTTAAGAGCTGTCATGTTTCAGCCTGGATGTGTCCCAGGAACATATTTTCTTCCCTTCTTTGTGCCATTAGATTGTGCTACCTGTCTCTCCAAGCACAGTGAAGTCTAAGTGAAGTGGCTCCTATATTAAGCCAGCAGACGCCCAGTGCTTCTCAGCCTCAAAGCAGGCAGCGGCCTCAGGCAAAAATGCAGCCAGATGCCACCTTTTCCTGTGTGGTTTCTGGATTCCTTTGAAGTACTCCAAGTTCCACAGTGGCCTCCATAATTTTCCTTTTTCTTCTCTTAACTCCTTCCTCCCATGACTGCCCCTACTCATGAGGATTCTGCATCCACATTTATGTTCAGCAAATACATTTCTTTTCTATGCTCTGCAATTTGCTGGTTGAATATTTGCACACATGTTTGTGTTGTTAGTTCTTTTGTTTTATAAACTAACCCTACTGCCCTATACAGACCCTGAAAGCTGGGAATGGCTTTGCTCTCCGTTGCCTTCAGCCTTAGCACCACGTCTAGATCAATAAATAATTGCTGAGGTTTCCTCACTAGTCTTGGTTAAATCTGGGCCAGGGCATAGGTGGCCCTGGGGACTCTCCTCTGGAGTCTTCTACCAGGCCCTCCTGGCATCCAGGATATGTTGTCAATGCCTGTGGTGGGCAAGTTCATTTCATGATGACTGTGTCTTAGAGAGTTCTCCAAATAGTTCTTAAATGCAAGGCACCGATTGGTTCCTGGGTGAGGATTCCAGAAGAAGCTTCTAAGTGAGAGTGATCAGGGCCTCTGACTTCCCCTTCTGTGCCCCAGTTTGCTCATCTGTCAAGTGGGGTGACAATCCTATATGATAGAGTTGTTAAGGGATTGAAGTGAGATGACAGGGGCAGAGCACACAGGGCCTGGCACTGCGGCTCTCGTGTGTGCCGTTTGACTCCCTGGGATGTCCAGCAGCCTCTCCAGCCCCTCCAGTGTCCAGCAGCCACAACCCATCACCAGATAGGACAATTTCTTACCAGTAGAGGATCACACTCAAAACCCCCAAAACTGGAGTCTGATAGGTTTTTGCTTTTTAGCAAATTATACCTCCTCTTAACCATGCAAGTCTGGGGAAGGAGGGGCTTCTGGCTTCCCTCTCTCTTTCTGACTAAGGCCTTCTGCCCCACCCAAGCTGCATCCTGCCGGCATCCCCCATGACATGCCATGTGGCCGAGGTGGACAGACCATTCTTTCCACTTCCATCCTGCCTAGATGCGGGTGGATTCCCATAGGCTTCTGTAGGAACAGGCCAGGGACTCAAAAAATTGAATCACATCTAATCATATCTCACCACCTTCCCCACTGCCACCCTTAGTTATCTCCCCTGGACCATTGTGGTCCCCTCCAAATGACTTCCCTGTCCCTGTTCCCAACTGCCACAACGCATCTTCCCACAGCAGTCAGCTCCCCACACTTCGCTGCTCAGAACTTGCTCATGGCTCTCCATTGCGTCTATGATAAAATCCAGTCTTTACCCTGGCGTGCAAGGCCTCCCAAGTGGCCCCATCTACCTTTCTGACCCATGACTCCTTCTGTGCACTCTCGGGGTTTCAACCTGCAGACTTTCTTTCCCTCACATCCATGCGAGATGCTTGTCCGGCCTCTAGGGCCTCCTCTTCAAGGCCCTTCCTCATCTCTCTGCCTGTATCTCTCCTGCATTCATATGGGTGGCTCCAGTGGTGCATTTCCAGATGCAGAAACCTTCCCTGACCCCCACCACCTGTGAGCCATGGCAGGTCTGTGCTCCTCAGGGCAGTCCCTGCGGTTCAGCACTGTTCATTTGTGGTCTACTGTCATTCTCCTCCCACTAAAAGGAAAATGCTCATATTCACCACTGTTTTTCCAGTTCCTGAGACATACTAGGTGCTCAGTAAGTATTTATGGAGTGGACGCCATTTCTCAGAGGATGGGTGGTATCTGTCCAACACACTTTCTTCTATTTCTATGGACAGTACAACTGTGATGGATTAATGTGCTAGAAAATCTCTTCTTTGGCAGGGTGGATCAAACCAGGGGAGGGAGGAAAAGGAGGCAGAAAAGCTTATCTTTACCATAGCTTGAAACTGATGCTTCTGTCTATTGTGTTATGGCATCAGCCTCTGGAGAAGACCTTTTAGAGAGCACAACACTGTATCTCTAACAAGAATGCAAGTTCTAGTTTAAGAGGCAACAAAGGGCCCTGGTTGCTTTTCAAAGGTATCAGGTTTTCTTTTGGCTCCAGCTCATACCCAGAAATCTGGGTACAATCCTGTGCTAGACCAGCGAGCAGTGGGCAGTGCCAGAGCAGCTGTGAGCAAACTGAGTGCAGTAGAGGAATAACCTGAAATTCTGCTGTCCATATGAGGGATCTGTTTAGTATAGAAACTGAATCACAGTTTCACCATCAAATAAGCTGATTTAATGGGAGAATTTACTTCAATTCTCTAATGCCTTGGAGAAATGCCTTGGGGGTCATGGAAACACACTGCTCAGATCTCCCACTATGGGGCACAGTGGACCGCCCCCCTGCAACCCCTTCAGCAGTCACCACAGCCAAGCTCCCCCCCAGCTCTTCCCAGCCACTGACCTAGAACAGAGGGAGGTCAAGGCAGGCCATTCCAGACACACCTGAGACTCTTCCAATGGGCAACTTTGGCTTGAGGACCCCAAGCCTGGCTGCATCTTTCTTGCTAATCAGTATAGCCCTGGGACTCTTCCTACCTGAACACTCTTCTGTTTCCAGCCCCTTCTTTGTGTCGGGTCTGCTCTAGGTCTGAAGGCTCTCCTTGCTGTCTCCTGCCTATCCCCACATGAAATCATGGGTACGTCTACTCATCTGGACACCTGCTTCTTGGTGGACACCAACTAGCATTCTTGGTTTTCTCATTTGTAAAACATTGTCCATGGTATAGTTGGGTTTTATCAAGCCCTTGATTCATTCTCATTTGGATGGAATAGATGGAAGTTGTCCTCCAAATCCCCATCATTGAAAACGAAGCCTGCCAAGTGGCTGAGGGTGGCATCTGGGTGTCATTGGCACACAGTAAATGATGGCTGCATGTGGCTGGACATTTCTGCCTCCTGGTAAGTTCCTGGTAAGTGGGCAGCCTTCTGTGCCTGATGTGCTGAGTCACTTTGCAGACAGACCAAACTCCTGGGTATTTAGGGCAATGGTGAATCGAAGGCACTGCTTTTCTTTCTCTTCAAATTTTTTGAAAGATAGGGCTCTTGCTATCCCCTCTCTTTCCCTCTCCATTCCTCCCTCTGTCCCTGTGCCCTCTCTTTCCCTCCTGTTCCCCCCTCTCCCTGTCCCCTCTTCCCTCCTCTGTTCCTCTCCCTCCCCCTGTCCCCTCTCTGTACCTCTCCGTTCCCCCCTCTGTCCCTGTCCCCTCTCTTTTCCTCTCCCTTCCTCCCCCTCTCCCTGTCCCCTCTCTTCCCTCTCACACACCAGACACTGTGCTGATTCCTGGGATGTGCAGCTGTCCTATGGTTTTCTTCTCATGCTCCTGTGTCCCTGCTCACAAACCTCCTTTCACGAACCTCCTCCCGCCTTTCACACTGCTGGGCCTCACCGACAGCTGGCTTCAGGCTGCCTTCTGCACCCCTAGAACACTGTCTCATGTGAATGAAAGACGTGATTTTCTTTGCTTCTCTCTGACCAAATTATCATCTTCTTGTGACCAGAGAGCATGTTCTTATTCATCATTGCCACCTCGATATGTGCCCAGCACACTGAGGTCATATCCAACCTCAGTTGAACTGAACCAACTACTCAAGGCCCTCAAGAAAGAGAGAAGGGAAGTTACATTTGCAGAGCACCATGTGCCAGTCACTGTAGTAGGCCCTTGTGTGTTTTCTTAGGCTCAGCTCGTAGAACTACAGTCAGCTCCAAGAGAAGATGATCTCCGAGCTTTTACCGATGAAGAAGACAGAGCAGCTCGTAGGGCGAGAAAGGTGCTAAGGGTCGCAGCCAGGGCGTGACAGTGCAGGGCTCAGCCTGATGACTGCACAGCAGGGCACGGCCTTCAAGTCTGTTCCTACGAAGCACCCAGACGCCAGACGTCCTTTCTCATGTGCTCCTCAGGTCATGTGGATAAGCATGAGTGCTGGTGCGTGTCAGACACCGTGCTGAGTCCTAGATACATGGCTCCTGCTCAGCCGGAGGAGGGAGATAAATGAAAAAAATAATCCTCGATGGTTTCAACAAATCAGGATGCTATGTGTGACTCTGTGAAGGAACTAACAGCAGAGCCAAGCTCAGCTTCTGGGGCAAGAATGTCCCCAAATTGGTGCTCTGAGAACCTGCAGGGTCAGGCAGGTGAGCCTGAGGGGCAGAGAGAAGATGGAACAGGACTCAAGCGAATCTGCCCAGAACCCTGGATCCTCCTGCTGGCCGCCCTCCAACTTGAGCTGCTGTTTAACCTCCAGCCTCAGGTCTCTCCTCTGTTCCTTCACAGGGTTGTTCCAGGACTGTGCTGCAGCAGGTCAAGTGTGGACGTCAGTTACAGCACACAGTGAGTCCCACAGTTCACGGGCTGCTGGGAGTGGAGCACCACACAGGAGGTTGAAGCCCCAGGCTGGGGAGGAGGCTTCCCCTGGAAGCAAAGCTCAGTGGAGAGTGTCAGTTGGCCAGCCTGGGCAGGGAGGGACGATAGACCCACGGGATGGCAGTGTGAAAGCTCAGACATGGGCATGTGCCGAGAGAGGCTGTAAAAAAGTGAGGGCCCTGGTGGGAGGTCTGGAGAAGGGTTTGCCCTGCAGAGCAAGGAAGGGAGAAGGGTTTCCTGCAGAGCAAGGAAGGGAAGGTCTGGAGAAGGGTTTGCACTTTGTGTGGGGACCACCTGGCTCTACTTCGTGAACCTACGGGGATTCCCTCAACTTCTTTCTTAGCGAGAACCCCCGGGACAGTTCTAGTGTGTGTTTGCCGACACATCCCGCTGTCTGAGGTGCGTAGATTTGTTCTCAGGCTCTAGGCTCTGAGACCAGGGTCAGAGTTAATGTTGGCACAAGCCCTGCCCCCCAGGGCCAAAGGCAAAGTCTTTGCTTTAACTAGTAGTCATCAAGGACACTACTTTAAATTCTCTGACTCAGGACTGTGGGGCTACAGTGGGATATGAATTCCAACCACAAAGCTGCATGAACAGATTGTACTTGAAATTCTTAGGGAGGTCTGGCCAGGCCCAGACATACAAGCTTTCTTGCTACCCCTTTGTACATGATGTGTCCGTTTCTCATTGAAGCACAGCTATTCCGTGTCCAGCTGTGTGCAGGCCGCCCTGTCACACCATGCACATGGGATGCTGTGTCTCTTTCTTGGGGTCACCTCCACCTTACATGTTCAGTAACTTCTCAGATTCAATGCAAAGGAGGCCCTGGTGCCATCAATGGACGGTCTCCTCAACAACTATTCACTTCCGAAACAAGGGTAAATGCAGAAGAGATGTTAGATGTGTGCTCAAAGAAAGATGTCTTTCTTTGCTTTGTGATATAGAGTTTAGTCCCCCAAACAGAAGCCTCCCCATGTGTCCCAGGCACGAATGGTTTAGTGTAGAAGCGAGGTTTTTCACGGAAGAGCTCAGTCTGTGGCAATGAGGAGAGCACAGCTGGGGTGCTGGTCTCAGCCAGCAGTACCCAAGCTACAGTCCCTCAAAAGCTTGCCTGGAAATGGCTGCAAATCTCAAGCCTCTTAGAGAAGCTTCAACAAGTGCCTCAACCTGCAGAGGCCAAGCAGCTCCTTAAACACTTCTCCCCTCTACCTCCACATCTGCCCACAACTGCCTCTGGAAGCTGATAAGGATTTCTGGGCCACTTCCACATTCTGAATCTCCAGGAGTTCCCCTATCGCTGTCACACCAAACCAGGTTACCAGCCTCACAGCACCACCATGCTGAGTTGGGCTAGATGGTCTAGCCCAGGGGAGTCCTCGGCCTTCCGAAAGCAGTTTGTTACTGTCTTAAAAAAGACTCTTGGTGAAACCTGTTAGAAATCCCAACAGCCACAGCATCATCCCCATTTCTAGTCCAGGCTTTTCTACCATCAGTGAATTAATAAGGACCCACTGGGTCTGATTTAATGCTGACTGAATCATTATACTTGTGGCCATAAAAGCAAAAGTCTGAGTTTTGCAGGTTTGTGTTACCCTCTGAAAGGGTATAGGAAAGAAATATACCATATGATCTTGCCTTTCCAAGGATTTATACTTGTGTTGCATAAAGCGGTCCTGTCTCCCTGTCTTCCCTCTTTCTTCAGGAGCAGGCTCCCAGCAATCTGCCCTACCATACCCACACAGAGCTGCAGGAGAGGTTTGCCACTCCTGGGGGGGGGGCAGGGACACCAGGGGTGGGGACACAGCCAGCTGAGCCCAGTGAGAGCTGGCAAGTTTCCTCTGCCAGGGGCAGGAAACTGTGCTGTTCACCACAACCCCTGAAAATGTTAATTGGATTGCAATACAACAAAGAAGTGGGGAGAGAGAATACAGCTCACCAGAAATACCTCTTAATAAGACAACATCTGTGACCAACGGAAAAGCAAACTGGTCCCTGCCATGTTTGTTCAGGCTTCAAAATATTTCATGTTGTCTTCTCACTATAGAGTAATCTATACCCTTAGCACACATATTATTTCTATTTGGTATTTATTTTAGTTGGTTCTTTGTTTTGATAATCACATTTAATTTGGATATTCTGAACAGGTTTACCAAAAAAAGAAACAGTGCTGCTTTTCTATCTCCCTACCTGTTTTCCTAAGCACTTGTAGAATGAGGGACCACTCTATAGCAGCGGCTTCAGGCCGAATCTGGTTTGCCACATGTTTTTGTAAATAAAATGTTGTTAGAACAAGAATTGCTTATTTATTTACTTGTCTATAACTACTTTCATGCTGAGTTGCATAGTTGAGGGGGAGCCCTATAACACCCATACCTTAAAAGATTCACTATCTGTCCCTTTACAGAAAAAAAAGTTTTCAAAATCTTGCTATATAAGAATATAGTTTCTTAGTACAGTAACTCAATTCCAACTAAAGCCAAATCTTCTCTTTTGAATGTTCCCTTCCTAACTCCTCTTTTTCTTGGCAAAAAGCATCTTTTGACATTGATTGGGACAAGGCCTGGGTTCTAATCACAAGTTTTCACAGGACAGCTGATGATAGCTGAACAAAATTAAAAATAAAATTACATTTGTATACTCCACAATGCCCCTGCCCCAGTGTGTGCAAGCTACTGAGAGTTAAGCACGTTGAGTTTTTAAAAATAGAAACTCACAAAGATGGGACTCTGAGCCATACTAAACCAAAATCTGGTAGCAACCCCACACGTAAATCTCAGACATGTAACCAAGTCAGGGCAGTGGAAATGTACTTCATGGCAGGGAACATGCTCCCAGTCATAATTAAGCTGATGGATCATTTCAAATGTTTAGTCTTCTCTGCTTGATAAGATCAGTAATGGGAGAGATTATATAGCAGGTGTGTGAGTTAATCTGCTCCTGGCTTCCTGTTTCCTGAGGACTCAGGGTATCTTTCTGGCTGAGTACACCTGGGCCCTGTGGTTCCAGTCTGCAGCCCAGTGTGCAGAACTCTTCTAAGAACATAAAGGCACCAACACCTTTCCACCAGGCCAGTCCAGTCCAGGGCCGTCTTGCAGGCGTAGGCACTGCGAGGCCTACTGTGCGAGCACAGCGGATGGATGTTTCCCACGTGTTCTGGGTCTCCAATCTCATTGCCCATCCCTCTGATGGGCTCACCCAGACCTGCTGCTCTGCGTGGTGTTGCTCAAATACACCAGATTCTCTTGCCTCTGCGTCTGCAGTCCCCACATGCTACTCTCTCCCTAAATACCTGCTCGGCTCCCTAACCTGCATCAACTGCCTTCTTGGGTGTGACTATAACAGACAAGCTTCCTTGATCCCAATTTATAACAGAGCACCCTGTCCTGTCTCTATAACTCTCTATCCTCCGTAAATGCCTATTATGTTTTCGTAGCATTTATTGCCATCTGGCACATGGTATGTTTATTTATTTGCTCTGTACTGCCTGCTTCCTCCCTTGAGGGCAGACACTGACACCTAGATTTATTCACTGATGGATTACAGGTTTCCAGAGCTGACACCTGCCACTGTAGTAGGCACACAATGGCTGAATGTCTGTGTGTGTGTGGTGAAGCTTGCTTTCCTTTTAGAAGGGGAACCATAGGAAGCATCTTGTCTAGTGTGATCAAGCCTTTCAAATGCACCTTGTATCTCCATCGTATTAAGGGCAGTGTATCGGGGCCCAGGACTGGCCAGGTCTCCGGCCTCAGTCTATCTGCCTGGATGTGGACCACTGTGCTACCTTGCTAGAGATTAACTTCCCTTAGGTGCTGGAGGGTAATTCGTCTTAGCCGGAGAGAGAGAGACACACACAGTCTTTGAGGGAGAGAAACAGTCCTAGTAGGAGAACAAATCTTAGCAGTCTTCTTAGAGCAGGAGGAGCAAAACAGTGTGAACGAGTCCCTGAAAGAATGAATGACCCTGGACTAACCTCTCCTGCAGCTACTTACAGAGGTAGTCCCGTGGCTATTTGCACGACAGGTGTAGAGACTGCCAAGCACTGATGTTTTTTATCTCCAGTGTGCTCCTGTTAAGGAGAGCCTAATCCCTTCCCCATGCCCTTATCACCAAGGTGTCACATTACTGAGATGTTACAGGTGTTTCTTATAGTTACAGAGTATTCCGAGCTTAAGTCTCTGGCTTCTCCCGTCCTTTGAGTTATATGGTAACAGCAGTGCAATGAGGCCGTTAAGGACACATACTTGACTCACAAACAGACCCCAATTCCAGTCTTCTCTTGCCATTTGATACCTATGTCTGTAACTAAATGTCTCCAGTCCTCAATTTCTCACCCCTAAAATGAGCATAATTAACTTACTTTATGGATGTGTTGGGATTAAATGAGAAAATCAATGTGAAGCTTACCATGCTATATACTTTGTATTTTAAAACATCTTTATTCCCACATATGCACCCATTTCAATAATGCCCATGTTTTAGTTCAAGATGACTGTCACCAGATTCCTGAATCTGGATCAATATTGGATAAATAACTGCTGAATCAGAACATTTGCTGCAATTAAAAGAAAAATGATTAAAGTGATGAAATGATAGATTGAAAGTGAAATTATTATAAGGGTGGACAAATACAGGAAATTGGTACAGCAGAGGTGTTATGTGTTTGGTACTTTTTCTCTACAGAAAAATTTTAAAACATATTTAGTGAAATTAACCAGTCTTTTCCCTTATGGCTTTTAGTTTTTTCACTCTTGAAAAGGCTTGCTTCACTCCAAGAGCACAAGTACACACATATATTTTTTTCTTCTAAAATTGCATGGTTATTTTTACATTTAAATCTTAAATCTAGCTAGAATTTCTTTTGATATAGGAGATAGGAATTTTTTTGAAATAGCTATTCATATATCTTGTCTTTTTTTTTTTTTTTTTTTGAGACAGAGTCTCAAGCTGTCACCCTCAGTAAGGTGGCGTCATAGCTCACAGCAACCTCCAACTCTTGGACTCAAGCAATCCTCCTGCCTCAGTTTTTCTCCTTTATTAGAGACAGGGGTCTTGCTTTTGCTCAGTCTGGTCTTGAACATACGAGCTCAAACTATCCACCCGCCTAGACTTCCCAGAACGCTAGGATTACTGCCATGGCCACCACGTCCAGGCTATTCACTATCTTTGATTAAATAATCCACTTTTTTCAGTACTGCAGTGTTGATGAATTAGAGCATCATTAATATCCTTCAATATCTAGTAAAGTTAATCTTCTTTTTCAGAAATTTGCTCTTTTGCTCTTTTTCAGAAATTTCATAACTTCTCACATGTGAATTCCAGTTGGGAACAAATCTTTTGGTGGTTTAATTGCTGTCATATTGATTCTACTGGGCAATTCTCATCATTACAATACTGAATCTTTCTGCCTACGAACAAGACATCTTGCTCTTTCTGTTTGGCTACTTGTATGTCGTCTGGGTCATATTTTAAAGTCTTAAAAATGTATTTGTCAATAAGCTTATTTTCAGATATTTCACAATTTTCTCAGATATGGTCATTGAGGTGTAGTCTCCCATTATATTTTCTATGACCAGTTATGATTTGACATAGAAAGCTTTTTTTAAAACTTACTGAGTTCCGTTATTCTTTTCAGTTTTCTAGGTCTGGGAAAAATAACTTTTCTCCTTCTTTTCCATTTCTTTACTGGACAATATGTGCTGAAAAACTGGCTAGTACTAGCAATACCATATATCCTTGTCATGAACTCAGTCTATAAGAGTTCTACTGTCTCATCACTGGGCATGCAGTTCTTATGTCTACTAAGATTTTGTACTTTAAGAAGTCAGGAATAGATTTTGAATCTTGTCAAATGCTTTTTCACTACTTAAGGCCTTGAACATTTACTTTTTCTAATTTAATTAATAAATATAATAAATTACATAAACATACTTCTAAACATTGAACCATTTTTGCATTCTGGAATCTTCTCCACTTGCTTATGGTGTAATACTCCTTAGTACACTATCAAATTATAGTTGCTAAAGTTGCACTTAAGATTCTAATGTCAATATTCGTAAGTCAGCTTAGTCTTTTCTTGTTTTTGGTGCTATGTGGGTCAGATTTTTGTGTAAATATTATGCTAACTTAGATGAAGAAGTCTATATCTTCACAGATTTTCTTTCTCCCATACTCTTGGAACGGTCAAATATTGAAAGTATTTATTACTCAAAAGTGTTAAGGATTTCCTTGTGAAATAGCTCAGCAGGTACTAGGGAAATTGGGATTTTGGTAACTTTCTCAATTTATTCTGTGTTTACTACCTCTTCAGGGTTCAGTTTTAATAATTAAAAAATATCATTTGTTTTCAAATTTGTTTGCATTAAATGTTGCAGAAAGCTTTGGGGGAACAAATGTTTCCCATTCCTGAAGTTTGTATGGATGCCCTGCCTCTACTCAAGGGAGGAGTCGTCTCCAGAGAACAGTGGCTGGACATGGTGGTCTGACTTCCTGCCTTTCAGTCCTCAGGGTGCAGGTGCTACCCTTGCTTGTGTGCGTGGCCTGGCCCTGGGGGGGCCTGACAGTGGATGGAAAATTTTCTTCCAGGTTTGTGAGGAGTTTGTGAGGCCCGTTACATGACACTTATGGGCCTCTTGTTCTACTTGGCTTAACAACAGCCACACTGAGTTTCAATCTCATCATCTTAGTTCTAGACAGTTCTTCACTTGGGAGGAGAAAAGAGTGCTTTAATCAGCCCCTTAAAACCCTCTGTATTAGGACCGATGTTGATAGACAAGAAAGGACCAGAATTTAGAAGACAAAATAATACATAGAAACTTCTCATGAGGCCAAGTTGGACAGTTAGGGACTGTGTATTATTGGTCAGGGCACTTGGGTATCTGGGGGTGGTGTAGCACCACTACTGCCTGGTGCCTGGGCTTTACCTAGCACGAGCTTTCATACGGGAGAAGAGGGAGGGCAGCACCAAATGCTGCACCTTCCCTTTAAGCCAAGCAAATAGTGAGGACAGGGCTTAAGTGTCATGAAAGAATCTTTCATTGTCAATTAAAGCAGATTGAAAGTCCGTGCACGGATTTTGTAGATATTATAGGTACAATAAATTTTTCTCCTTGTAATTTTTATTTTCCTCATCAAGGACTGCAGAGGGCTAAGTAGCATGAGAGCTCTCAATTTGATGTGCAAACAAATTTCCCAGGAGTCTTGTTATGATGCAGATTCAGACTCTGATGTTGTAATCCGGGAATAGGGCCCGAACTTCTGCAAGTTCCAGGTGATACTGCTGGAGCCGAGCGTCAGGCACACACTGGGAGGTGGGGCATGTCACAGACATCAGATGAGCAGGCCCCATCTAGGTTCCTTGGTACCTTGCTCTGAATGGCATCCAGAGTGAAAGAGGTAACCCGAAAGGGGCTACTGCCGTGACCTCACACAGCTTGTCACAGACTTGGAATCCACCTTAGTCTCCACCACATGCCTCAAGTTAGTTCTTCAGCTGCAAATTATGTAATTCTGACCTGGCTTCAGATGCCAGTGACCCAGCCTTTCTCGTTACCATGCAAAAGTGTAAATTTTAGTAATAAAAATATTAAGGATAAGGCACGCCATTATTGCACAGCCAATGTATCACCTCTTTGGTTTAAGATAGAGAGGTAACTCAGTGAATTTATTTCCAATCAGAAAGCTAAGCAGGTTATTTTAGAAGGCCTGTGCCTAGAATACTCCAGGAATCATACTTCCTGGGGAAATCAAGGAGGAACTAGATTGGTATTTAAAAATATGCTCCCTCCGCCCCCTGCTATGATCAAAACAGGGATTATGGGCAAACGAAGGAAAAATTAGGTTAGACAGGCTGACAAAGCTGTAGAAAGCGTTTCTTGTTTGTTTTTTCAAAAAAAAAAAAAAGTGAGATCTTACAGGATAGACTAGTTATATAAATGGAAAAGAAATAAACTCAAATCTAACTGCTTTTTAAATACAGGCCTGCAAAATGAAAGATATTTGAGCATTATTTGAAGAAAGAGGGGTGGCTGGAGTATAGCAAAATCTAGATAAGAATTAGAAGAAACAACGTTTAGATACTAAAAGCAAAAAAGGCCCTGGAACTGTGCAGAGTGCTAGCACCAGGCGAGATCCCACCTCTTGGTTTCTCTGGTCCACACTGGAAGAGTAAAAGTTGTCTTGGGTCACACACTAAATACACAAACACTAACAAAAGCTGATGGACAAAAAACCAAAAAAGGACAATGCATAATTTTTGTGATATCCACCACCACAAATAAGCAAAAAAGTCCTCACATAATCCACATGTGGCCCCTGAGCAATGGTTTGGACCCTCTCTTGGAGAGGTGAAGTAGTTGAAACCGGTAGCTGGGCCCTCCAGAAAGGGAGTAGCGTTACCCCAGCAGGGAAGAGCACAGTCCCCAAGGAAAAACTGTGGCACAACGACCATCACTAGCAGCCCTGGAGATTCAGAAGCAGAGGAAAGAAGGTTCTTGAGAGGCTCCGGGAAGTTACGGGCCTCTGTGAAAGCCCCCAGAGCACAGGCTTCAGGGGCTGTGAGGACAGGGAGAAAACTGTCCTTTGGCGCCTGGTGCGCAGGCTTGAGACAGTCCCCACTGTCAGCGCTGCTGACAGGCAGGCCCTGCTGTGTCTCTGGGACCTGGGGGCCCAGCGTATCAGCTGTGCTGAGCACTAGCTCTGGGAACATCGTCTTGTTAGGTTAACTGTTCTAGGGGCTGCAGATTTACTTGCGTTTTTAAAAAAAATGGGCAAGGGTCAGACTCAGGTTGTTGCACTTTGAGATCTTTTAACCGTTTGAACATTCCACTTTCAATCAAAGTGAAAACAAAATACCACAAAAGACAACCAGCACACAGGGAAAATATTTAGCAATAAAGGTGACACAAGGTGAATTTCCTTTGTACAAAAGACCTAAACTACAATATAAAAATTGGGGGAACAGAATTGAACAAGCAAAGTACAGAAGAGATGATACAAAAGTTTTAAGCAAATAAAAATATCCAACACCATCCATAACTTCTTTCACCTGCTAAATTGGCAAAAATCAACAAGGTGGACGCAGCCCACGTGGAGCGCCCGGCGGTTTTGCAGCCTGCTTGAGGCTGTCCACGGGGCAGGCACCCAGGCGGGGACACAGACTGCGCGGAATTCAGTTCTGGCGGATCTGGAGGCTGGAAATGCACCACCGAGGCGCTGTGGGGCCCGTTCCCGGGAGGCCTTCTCTCTGTGTCCTCACGCGGACAATGACACTAACCTCGTCAACGGGTCCCACTCTTGTGACCCGTCAGAACTTAGTTACCTCTCAGGACACCAACTTCAAAGGCCATCACAGTGGGGCACTCGGAGTACACAGAGGACCCCAGCACGTCGCGCGGCCCGGGGCCGCCGAAGCCGTAAAGCGCTCCTGGCAGCGCGCCCTTCGCGCATGCGCAGCCTGGACGCGGGAACTCGTGGGCGGTGCCTCGGGTCCGCAGAGGGCGGGAGCCGTGGGTGGAGGCTGCTCAGTGCGTCCCAGGGGACAGCTCAGACCTCGTCCTAGGAGGCCCCTTACAAGATCCCTCAGGCTCCAATTCCGGGGGCTTGTGGAGATGCACAGCCCTTTGCTCCTGCTCCGCTTAACTCCCATTCGCCAGTCCTGCTCCTGGGAATCACTCAAACCTGCAAAGAGAGCAAAACCTGTTTTGCTTTAGTTCTGATTTCTGGGGACCCCAAGCTGAGTAAATATTCATGCTTGCAGGGGTATAAAATAGTTCTGGAAAACACCAGGTGTAATTGATAATCAATAGTTACCTCTTTGAAGGAAGACTGAGATACAGGAAGAAAGCCTTTTTAGTTATATGCCTTTTTATATTTTAGGCATTTAAAAAAATGTGTGCATGAACTACTTATTAAAAAGTTTTAGGGCGGAACCTGTGGCTCAAAGGAGTCCGGTACCAACCCCATGTGCCGGATGTGGCGGATTCAAACCCAGCCCTGGTCAAAAACTGCAAAAAAAAAGTTTTAAAAAGTGTAGTAACAGTTTGAGTTACATCTTCCCTTGAAACTCTCAGACATGGTTGCATTATTTTTGACATTGACAGTTTTTGTGGCAAGAATTGAGGGCAGTCTCAAAATTTTTTTCTTACATTATCAAAAAAATTATTCTTAAATTTACATTTAATATTCAGCAATTTTACCAGGATATATTTTAGGTCAGTATTCTATATCAACATTTCCTTAAACATATGTTTATTTATTGTTTTTAATTTTTTTATTTATAATAAAAATATAAATTGATAAAATAGATGTACATATTGGGGGTACATGTGATAATTTAACACATTCACATTTTTTATAAAGATCAAACGAGTATAATTAAGACACCCATCACCTTAAATATTTATCTTTTCCTTGTGCTAAAAACATTCAAAGCATTCTTTTGTATCTATTTTGAAATATACACTATTACCCTACTGATCTATCAAACAGTAGATCTTACTTCATCTATCAAACTGTATATGTGTACCCATTAATCAGCCTCTCCTTTCCTTCCTTTCCTCCAACATAGGGAATTTTAGTTAGAACATTTTTCCTTTTATTTTAGAAAATTTTATTTTGTTTTATCTTTGGGTTTACTTTTTTCTCTGTCCCATGAATGGGGTTGTAACCTTCAAAGACTTCCATTGTACTTATGTTGGAATGTCAATGTCTTTCCATCCTATTGTTTTCACCTTTAGTTTACTTTATACATTACCTTTTCATTTCTACTTATGCTTGTTTTAAGGGTTTTTTGTTTTTTGTTTTTTTGGTCTATGTCACTGTTCGTTTTGGCCACCACACACTCTCACACACTCACAGCCCTTATGTTTCTAGTGCTGTATTAAGCACAAAATAATTGGAGCCAGACAGCCAGATTTGAATTGTGGCTCCAAAACTTACTAGCTATATGAGCTGAAACAAATTATATGGCTTCTCTGTGAGGAATTCTCAATTTTTATGTCTTCTTCTCTCACATAATTACCTACCTCTCTGAGTAAGAGATCCTTTCCCGGGTTGTATTTCATATTAGGTAAGTGTGCAGAGGTCACTTTGCCCCTTAAATTGCTCATGAAAGGGTTTCTGGTGATTCACCATTCTTTGAACAAGGCTATGCTCCTTCTACAGCTCTTGACCGTGGCGCTTCATCCAAGTCCAGTCAAGAGATGGGACATCACAGTGGCCCACAAGTGTTTGCTCTGAAGTCAGCCATGTTCAAGTCTAGCATTGCCCCTCAGAGCTCTGCAGGCTTTGGCAAGTTACCTAACCATTCTGTACCACAAATTCCTCATCATTAAAATGAGAAAACAATAATCCTCACCTCAGAGAGCTCCTGGGAGGATTACACGTAATGTTAATGTTTTCTATGTAAGATGTGTCCAGTGACTACCACAGAGCAGATTCTGCAAGTGCTTGATCTTGTAACTACTACTCTGTTCTTGGTTCATTTATTCCTGTAATAGAGGGTTTTTTTTAGTTTAATTTGTTTATTTAGTTCTCCAATGATATTTTTCTCTTGTATTGTTCTACCATCTTTTCTTTCTTTTGGCTGTCTTATTTATTGTTTTTCTATTCCTGTTATAATTTTCTAGTGAGAAAGTACTCATAATGCAAAATTTTCTTATTATCTATTCAATTATGTTTTCTTCCAGAATAGAATATATAACATATTATGTGTGTATATGTATGTGAATATATATGTATGTGTGTGTGTGTATATATATGTATATACATACACATATTTTTTCTTCGTCTTTTAAAAAACTATTATATTTTTGTATATTTGCCATGCTCTTCCTTTCTCCTTTTCATTTTCCTTGAAGTCAGCTTTATTAAGACCTTGTGTGTCTGTCCCACAGATTGTGGTTAGAGTATGTTATGTTCTCTGTGTCCTGTGGCTGTAGGGTGTAGGTAATTCTGCAGTAACTTTGATTTGCCTGCTCGGGCTCTTTCTCCCTCTGAGGCCCTTGTCCTATATTTGCAGGTAGTGTCTTTAGACTTGGGATCATTTATTCCAACTCAACGTGGGGCCTTGGACCCGCTGACAGGAACAAGTTGTCTAAGCTCCTCTGGTCCCCCCCAACCCCCTTCAGTGGCCACTCCCACACCTCTCACAGCTAGCAGGAGAAAAAGAAGAACAAAACCAAGAGTTTGGCAAAACTGCATGTTTTCAAGTGGAGCAGCTTAGCAGAGGGTGTCAGTTGGTAACACTCTTCTTCCGTGGTCGCTTTCCTTCCGAGTTCTTACCTTAGTACCTTCATTCTTCTGTTCTGCTAGATCCACATTTATGGCTATATAATCCTATACTTAGGATTTTCCTTGTTCCCTTTTGAGTTTCTTTCTAGGCAAAAAGATTATAATGTGAAGCTCTGAGAGTGTTTCCTGCCTGAAGGAGGTGTGTGCTGCTTCCACAGGTCTCCTCTGTTCAACTTCTCCCCCAAACAGTGGTCAGACCTGATTACTTCTGGATTTTTTGTTTGTTTGTTTGTTTTTGGCTAAATGCTGTGCTTGTTGTTTTGTTTTGAGAGAGGCAAAGAGTAATTACAGAAGTTCTCTTGAGTTTTAAACCACCACAGTGCCCACTTTCCCGCTTTATATGTGTCTAAGGTAGACACCCACTGTCTACTTAAATATTTTCTGTGATGATCATTTGCAATTTTTGTTATACACCAATCATTTCCACTGGGGCAGAGGAGAGAAGCAGTTCTAATTAGCAGCATTTTGTTTCTCTTAAATTTGACCTGAAGTCTGCCTTATTCCATTACCTACCTAAAGCCTGCAAATCTGCCATGTGGAATCACATAGCTCTCTTACAGAGCAGACACGCATGTATTTCCGAGCTGCTCTCTGGGCCACTGGGTCCCGATTCCTTCGGTCCTCCTTGTGTGATAGGATTTTGCAATTGCTCAGTGCTTTTCTAGACAGATTGGTAAATATCTGATATATAGATATGTATATATCTGATAAATATATGTAAAGATGTTTATTTATCAGAATATAGATATCTGATAAATATATTTAAAGATGTTATGACCATAGTTGAATATATCAATCCAAATATGACCTAGAAAAGGGAAATGCACCCCCCTCACCCCCCAGGGCATAACCATACATAAGTGCAGTCATTAACCAGCAGAATGGGACTCTCTGATTTGGGGTAGTATTGTGTGAAGGACCAGGGGACGAAGATATACCAGCCATAGTTTGTGATGAGTGATAGAGAAACAACTGTGGTTAACTTCAGCAGATGTGTTAGCAGAGTCTTAGGGAGTTCACAGAGTTGAAAGAAACACCTGAGATCTGAGCTGGGAAATAAGACAGATGCTAGGACAAAACTTACATGATTATTAAGGCATCACTGTGGGATGGAAAAACTTCAGCAGTGTCTCTTGTCTTCACAGCACTTCTGACTTAAGGAGTGATCCCAGCGACAAGCGCTTTCCTGGGAAAGCTTCTGCTTAGCCCAAGTTAGCAATTTAAAGTGCCTTCTAAACAGGCTGAGGAGGATTTAAGCTCTCTACCCTGCAGGGTTTGAGAAATCATTAGAGGCCTCCGGTCTCCAGTTTGTTCAGCTGTATCAACATTGTGATTAATATGTCATACCCCAGAAGATCACCTCTTGCCCAGACAATATCAGCAAGATATATATACTGCTTTGTTTCTTGGTTTTGTTTTGTTTTGTGGGGTTTTGTTGTTGTTGTTGTTTGTTTGTTTGTTATCATTATTGTTTTATTTTTAATTTCAACATTTTCCTTAAAGATTTTTCTTTTCTTTTTTTTATTTCTTCATTTTTCTAGTTTAAATATAATTTTCCATTGTTACCTTTTTCAACAATTAGACTTCAATTTTGCTAGTGTTTCTCCCCATAGTAATTGTTTTTTTCCCCAATCTTATCCTGTAAAGTTTTGATTTGATTTATTGCATTTTTGTCTTCCCTCTCTACTTGGTGGAGGTGGGGTACTGTGTCCAAACAGGCTGGCAAAGAGCTGCTGACCTAATCACCCAACCAGGCACCCCCAGAGGTACACCTACATTGCTCCCGTCCCCCTCTTTCTGTGCCTTTCTACTTTTGGTCAATAGTTGCTTCTACCCACTCCTTCTTCTTCCTACTTTTTCTTTTCTTTTCTTTCTTTCTTTCTTTTTTCCCTTCTTGCTCTTCAATCTTCTCATCCTCTGGTCCTGCACCAAAAGGACTCATCGAAACCCTAGTCCAGAAGCATGGCAATTTAAAGAGCAGGAGGAAATGAAAGGAAAATTAGGACAAGGAAATAGATAAAAGAAATCATGAGGAAGAACCAGCAAAAAACTCCTGGCATCATGAAAAACCAGTCCAGAGCACCCCCCCCCCCAGTGCTATGAGGTAGATACTGCAGAGGATTCCACCTATAAGGAAATTTAGAAATGTCAGAAAGGGAATTTAGAATACAGATGATGAAAACAATCAAGGAAATGAAGGAAGAAATGAAGGAAAATGCTGATAAAGTGGAAAAAGAAATCCAAAAACAGAATCAATTAAGAGAAGAATATAAAAAGGATATGCAAGAGATGAGGGAAATGAAGCAGTCAATTAGGGAACTTAAAGATGCAGTAGAAAGTATCAACAACAGATTGGACCATGCAGAAGAAAGAATCTCAGAGGTAGAGGACAAAG
>CAUYON010061151.1:0-25019 GCA_963573935.1 Arctocebus calabarensis
TGGAAAGATATTTGGAGAATACTTAGAGATCTAAAAATAGATCTGCCATTCGATCCTATAATTCCTTTATTGGGTATATAGCCTGAAGACCAAAAATCACATAATAATAAAGATATTTGTACCAGAATGTTTATTGCAGCCCAATTCATAATTGCTAAGTCGTGGAAGAAGCCCAAATGCCCATTGACACACGAATGGATTAATAAATTGTGCTACATGTATACCATGGAATACTACGCAGCCTTAAAGAAAGATGGAGACTTTACCTCTTTTGTGTTTACATGGATGGAGCTGGAACATATTCTTCTTAGCAAAGTATCTCAAGAATGGGTTACAGTCTTTAAGCTTAACCACCTAAATGATGTCCTCCTGATGCTAGGTGCTGCCCTGAGTTACCATTGTTAAGTTAAACATCATTGATGTCCTTCAGAAGCCACAGTGGGTGGTGCCTTGGGTTACCGTCTAGAAGTCTAACCTCAGTGATGTCCTCCTTATACTCCTGGGTTACTGAATTTTAGCTTAACCCCAGTAACATCTTTCTGACGCCACATTGGGTGCTATGCTGGGTTACTGTCTTTAAGCTTAACAGAAATAATGTCCTCCTGACACCACAGGGGGTTCGGTCCTGGGTTAAGGTATTTAAGCTTAAGCTCAGTGACATCTTCCTTATGTTCCTGGGTTACTGTCTTTAAGGTTAACCTCAGTGAATTCTTCCTGACACCATATTTTGTGTTGTCCTGGGTTACCATCTTCCTCCTGATCTCAAAATGGGTGTTGCCCCATCTTTAAGCTTAACCTTAGTGACTTCCTCCTCACACTTCAAGGGACGTAGCCCATTGTTAACATCTTCCACCTGACATCACAATGGGTGTTGCCCTGGGTTACCATCTACGTCTGCCATCATAATAGTTGTTGCCATCAGTTAACATTTTCCTCCTGACATCACAGTGTGTATTACCATGGGTCTTTAAGCTTAACTTTAGTGAATTTCTCATGGCATCCCAATTGGTGTTGCCCTGGGTTATAATGTTCCTCCGAACACTATAATTCATGCTGCCGAGGGTTACCATCTTTAATCCTAACCTTGGTGACTTCCTCCTGACATTACAATGGATGTTGCCCTGTGTTACCATCTTTCTCTGACACCACAGTGGGTGTAACCCTTGGTTACCATCTTTAAGCTTAACCTTAGTGACTTCCTCCTCACTTCACAATGGGTGTTATCCTGGGTAACCATCATCCTCATGTCATCACAATGCGTATTGCTGTGGTTTACTATCTTTAAGCTTAGCATTAGTGACTTCTTCCTGACATCAGAATTGGTGTTGCCCTGGGTTACCATGTTTAAACTTCACCTTAGTCACTTCCTCCTAACATCACAGTGGGTGTTGCCCTAGGTTACCATGTAGGAGCTTAAGCTTATTGACTTCCTCCTGATATCACAAAGGGTGTAGCCCTGCGTTGCCATCTTCCTCCTGACATCACAATGGGTGTTATCCTGGGTTACCATCTTTAAGCTTAACCTGAGTTACTTCCTCCTGACACCATAATGGGTGTTGGCCTGGGTTACCATCTTTAAGCTTAACCTTAGTGACTTCTTCCTGACATCAGATGGATGTTGCCCTGGTACAACACCTTTAACCTTGGTGACTTCCTCCTGACATTACAATGAGTGTTGCTCTGTGTTACCATCTTTCTCTGAAACCACAGTGGCTGTATCCCTGGGTTACTGTTATTAACCTTAACCTCAGTGAATTCCTCCTCACATCACAATGGGTGTTGCCCTGGGCAACCTTCATCCTCATTTTATCACAATGCATATTGCCGTGCAAAAACATCTTTAAACAGGGCAACATCCATTGAGATTTCAGGAGGAATTCACTAAGGTTAAGCTTAAAGATGGTAACCCAGGACACTGCCCACTGTGACATCAGGAGGAAGATGGCCACACAGCTCAACCTCCATTGTGATGTTAGGAAGAAGTCACTAACGTTAAGCATAAAGATGGTAACCCGTGTTAACACCCATTGTGATGTCCAGAGAAAGTCACCAGTGAGGTCTATCTTAAGGATGGTAACCCAGGGCAGCACCCATTTTGATTTCAGGTGGAAATCATTAATATTAAGCTTAAAGGTGGGAGCTCAGGGCAACACCCATTGTGATCTCAGGAGGAAATCAGTAATGTTAGCTTAAAGATGGGAACCCAAGGTAACACCCATTGTGATGTCAGGAGGAAAATGGTAACCCAGGGCAATACCCATTGTGATGTCAGGAGGAAGTCACTAAGTTTAAACTTAAAGATGGTAAAACAAGGCAACACCCATTGTGATATGAGGAGAAATTCACTAATGTTAAGGTTAAAAACGGTAACCTAGGATAAATTTAGTGACTTCCTCCTGAGGTCACAATGTGTTTGGCCCTAGGTTATCATTTATCTGCTGACATCACATGGTGTGTTGCCCTGAGTTACCATCTTTAAGATTAACCTTTGTTATTTCCTCTTGATGTCATAATGGGTGTTGCCCTGGGTTACTATCTTCCTCCTGACATCACAATAGTGTTTCCCTGCATTAAAGGATTTAGGTTAAACATGGCAAATTCCTCATGACATCACAATGGGCATTGCCCTGATTTACCATCTTTGAGCTTATCCTTAGTGACTTCCTCCTGATTCCACAATGGTTGTTGATCTGGGTTACCATATTAAAGCTTAAACTTTGTCACTTCCTCCTGACATCACAATGGACGATGCCCTGGGTTACTATCTTCCTTCTCACATCACAATGGGCATTGCCTGAATAACCACCTTTAAGCTTAACCTTAGTGACCTACTCTTTACTCCACAATGTGTGTTACCCGGGGTCCATCTTTAAGCTTAATCTTAGTGACTTCCTCCTGACATCACAATTGGTGTTGCCCTGCCTTACCATATTTTTCTTCGCATCATAATCGGTGTATCCCTGGGTTACCATCTTTAATCTTAACCTTAGTGACTTCCTTCTGACGTCAAAATGGGTGTTGGTCTAGGTTACCATCTTCCTCCTGACTTCACAGTGTGTGTTTCCCCGGGTTACTATTGTTAAGCCCAAACATAGTGACATCATCCTGATATCAAAGAGGTTGTTTACCTGGGTTATCATCTTTAATCTTAATTATACTGACTTCCTCCTGACTTGACAATGGGTGTTGCCCTGGGTTACCATCTTTAAGCTTAACTTTAGTGACTTACTCCTGACATCACAATGTGTGTTGCCCTGCATTACCATCTTTAAGCTTAACCTTGGTGACTTCCACTTGACAGCACAATGGGTGTTGTCCTGGGTTACCTTCTTTAAGGTTAAGCTTAGGGACGTTCTTCTGATATCACAATTGGATTTGCCCTGGGTTACCATCTTCTTCATGACATCACAATGGGGGTTGCTCTGGCTTACAATTTTCCTCCTGCCATCACAATGCATGATTACCTGGGTTACCATCTTTACCATTGACATTACTGACTTCCTCCTGACATCACAATGGGTGTTGCCCTGGTTACCAACTTTCAGATTAACCTTTGTGAATTCTTCAAGACATCACAGTGATTGTAAGCCTGGGCTACCATCTTCATCTTGACATCACAATGTTTATTGACCTGGGTTAACATCTTTTACCCTAACCTTAGTGACTTCCTTCTGACATCACAATTGTTGATGTCCTTGGTTACCATCTTACTCCTGACATCACAATGGGTGTTGCCCCTGTTTACCATCTTTAAGCTTAACATTAGCGACTTCCTCCTGACTTCACAATGGGTGTTGCCCTGGCTTACTGTTTTTAGGCTTAACTAGAGTGACATCCTCCGGACATGCAAGTGGGTGTTTCCCTGGGTTACCATCTTTAACCTTAAACATAGTGACTTCCTCTTGACATCACAATGGGTGTTGCCCTGGGTTACCATGTATAAGGTTAACCTCACTGACTTCTTCATGACATCACATTGAGTGTGGCCCTGTGTTACCATCATTAAGCTTAAACTTAGTTATTTTTTCCTGAAATCACAAAGCGTGTTTCACTGGGTTGTCATCTTTAAGCTTAACATTAGTCACTTCCTTGTGACATGACAATGGGTGTTGCCCTGGGTTACCATCTTCCAGCTTAGCATTAGTGACTTCCTCTTAACATCACAATGGGTGTTTCCGTGGATTACCATCCTTAAGCTTAAATGAAATGATGTACTCCAGACATCCAGTGGGTACTTCCTTGGGTTACCATTTTTAAGCTTAAATATAAAGACTACCTCCTGACATCACAATGGGTGTTACCCTGGGTTGACGTCTTCAGTTTAACCAAAGTGACTTACTCCTGACATCACAATGGTTGTTTCCCTGACTTACTGTCTTTAAGGTTAACCTAGTGACTTCCTCCTTACATGGCAATGAGCGAACAACTTGGTTACAGTCTTTAAGCTTAACTCAAGTGACTTCCTCCTGACATCACAATGGGTGTAGCCCTGGGTTACCATTTTTAACCTTAACTTTAGTGATATATTCCTGACATATCAATGGGTGTTGCCCTGAGTTATGATATTTAAGATTAACCTCAGTGACTTCCTCCTGACATTACAATGGATGTCACCCTGGGCCTTTCATCTTCCTTCTGATATAACAATGTTTGTAGTCATGGGTTACTCTCTTCCAGCTTAACTTTAGTGACTTTCTCCCTACATCAAAATAGGCGTTGCCCTGGGTTACTGTGTTCCTCCTGACATCACAATTCGTGTAGCACTGGATTACCTTCCTTAAAGTTAACCTTTGGGATGTAGTCCTGACATCACAATGGATGTTGCCCTGGAGTACAATATTCCTCATGACATAACAATGGGGTTTACCCTGGGTTACCATCTTACTCTGACATCACAATGGGTGTTTTCCTGGGTTAACATCTTCAAACTTAACATTAGTAACTTCCTCCTGACATCACAATAGGTGTTGCCCTGGGTTACCATCTTTCAACTTAACCTTAGTAACTTCCTTTAGACATCACAATAGGTGTTACCCTGGGTTACCATTTTTCAGCTTAACCTTAGTGACTTCCTTTTGACATCACAATTGTTGATGCCCTGGGTTACCATCTTACTCCTGACATCACAATGGGTGTTGTCCCTGTTTACCATCTTTAAGCTTAACCTTAGTGACTACCTTATGACATCACAGTGGGTATTGCCGTGGGTTACAGTCTTTAAGCTTAACCTTGATGACTTTTGCCTGGTATCTCAATGGTTGTTGCCCACAGTTACCATCTTCCTCCTGAAATCACAATAGGTGTGGCCCTGGTTAACCATCTTTAAGTTTAACATTAGTGACTTCCTTTTGAAATCTTAATGTGTGTTCCCCTTGTTTACCATCTTTAAGCTTACCCTTAGTGACTTTGTCTACATATCACAATGGGTATTTCCATGGGTTAACGTCTTTAAGCTTAACCTTAGTAACTTTCTCCTGACATCAAAATGGGTTTTGCAGTGTGTTACCCTCTTTAAGCTTAACCTTAGTGACTTCTTCCTGACATCACATTGGGGGTTGGCCTGAACTACCATCATTAAGCTTAACCTTAGGGACTTCCTCCTGACACCACAATTCTTGTTTCCCTAGGTTACCATCTTCTTCCTGATATCACAGTGGCATTTGCCCTGGGTTAGCATCTTGACGCTTAACTTTAGTGACTTCCTACTAACATCACAATGGGTGATGTACTGGGTTACCATCATCTTCCTGACATTACAATTCATGTTACCCTTGGTTACTATCCTTAAGCTTAACCTTAGTGACTTCTTAACGACACCACAATGGGAGTTGCCTGGGTTATCATCTTCCACCTGACTTCGCAATGTATGTTGCCTTTGGTTATAATCATTAATTTAATCATAGTGAGGTACTCCTGACAAAACAATGAGTGTTGCCCTGGGTTACCATCTTCCCCCTGACATCACAAGAGGGGTTTCCCTGGGTTACCATCTTTATGCTTAACCTTATTGAGTTCCTCCTGACACTCAATGGGTGTTGCCTTGGATTACCATCTTCCTTCTGATTACAATGGGTATTTCTCTTGGTTACCGACTTTAAGGTTAAACTTAGTGACTTCCTCCTAAAATCACAATGGGTGTTGCGCTGTGTTACAATCTTCCTCCGGACATCACAATTGGTGTTGCCCTGGATTATATTCTTTATGCTTAATCTTAGTGACATCCTGCTGACATTACCATGATTTTTCCCCTGGCTTAACATCTTTCTCCTGACATCACAATTGATGTTGCCCCAGATTACATTCTTTATGCTTAACCTTAGTGACATCCTGCTGACATTACAATGATTTTTGCCCTGGCTTACCATCTTCCTCCTGACATCATAATGAGTGTTGTCCTGGGTTACCATCATCCTCCTGACGTCAGAATGTTTTTTGCCATCGCTTACCATTTTTAACCTTAACATTATTGCCTTTCTCCTGACAGCACAATGGGTGTTGCCCTGAATTACCATCTGTAAGCTTCACCTTAGTGACTTCCTCCTCACATCACAATGGGTGTTGCCCTGGGTTATCGTCTTTAAGCATAAATTTAGTGACTTCCTCATGAAATCACAATCAGCATTGTCCAGGGTTACCATCTTTAAGTGTTACCTTAGTGAATTCCTCCTGACATCACAATGAGTGATGCCTGGATAACTCTATTTAAGAGTCACCTTAGTGACTTCATCATGAAAACACAATGGTTCTTGGCTTGGTTACCCTCTTTAAACTTAACTACAGTGACTTCCTCCTGATATCAACATTTGTGTTGCATTGGATTACTTTCTTTAAGCTTAAACATAGTGATGTCCTCCTAACATCACAATGGTTGTTACCTTGGGTTACAGTCTTTTATATTAACCTTAGGGACTTACTACTGACATCACAATGAGTGTTGTCCTCCGTTACTGTCTTTAAGTTTAACCTTAATCATTTCATCCTGACATTACAATGGGTGCTACCCTGGGTTACCAAATTCCTCCTGACATCACAATGGGTGTGGTCCTCGGTTACCATCTTCTTCCTGACATCATAATGGGTGTTACCCTGTGTTACCATCTTTAAGCTTAACCTTAGTGATGTCCTCTCCACATCACAATGGTTGTTTCCCTGGTTCACTATCTTTAAGCTTAACCTTATTGACATTCTCCTGACAGCAGAATGAGTTTTGCTTTGGGTTAACATCTTCCTGAGATCACAATTAGTTTATGTGGGTTATCATGTTTAACCTTAACCTTAGTCACTTCCTCCTGACACCACTATTGGTGTTGCCCTGGGTTACCCTCTTTAAGCTTAACCTTTTTGACTTCCTCCTGATACCCTATGAGTGTTGACTTGGGTTACCTTCTTTAAGCTGAAACTTAGTGACTTTCTCCTGTGATTGCAATGGTTTTTGCCCTGGGTTACCATCTTTTATCTTAAGCTTAGTGACTTCATCCTGATATCACAATGAGTGTTGCTCTGGGTTACCATCTTTAATCTTATCCTTTGTCATTTCATCCTGACATCACGATGGTTGTTGTACTGGGTTACCATATTTAAGCTGAACCTCGGTGAAGTCCTCCTGATGCCACAGTGGGTGATGCCCTAGGTTACTATTCTTAAGCTGAACCTCAGTGATGTCCTCCTGATGCCTCTGTGGCTGTTGCCCTAGTTTACCATCATCTTCCTGACATCACGTTGGGTGTTTTCCTGGTTTACCTTCATTATGCTTAACTTCAGTGACCTCCTCCTGAAGCTACAGTGTGTGTTGTCCTGGGTTACCATCCTTAAGCTTAACCTAAGTGACATCCTCATGACCCCACAGTGGCCTTTGCCCTGGTTACCATTGTTAAGATTCATGTAAGTGACATACTCTTGATGCCGTTGTGGTTGTTGCCCTTGGTTACCCTCCTTTAGGTTAACTTCAGTGATGTCCTCCTGACACAATATTTGGCGTTGCCCTGGGTTACTATCCCTAAGATTAACCTCAGTGATGTCCTCCTGACAACACAGTGGGTGTTGCCCTGTGTTGCTATCTGTAAGCTTACCCTCAGTGACATTCTCCTGATGCCACTTTGTGTGTTGCCCCGGGTTATCATTTGTAAGCTTACCATCAGTGACGTCCTCTTGACGCTGCAGTGGGCATTGCCTGAGTTAAAATCTGTAAGCTTAAGCTCAATGAATTCCTCCTGATGCCACAGTGGGTGTTGCCTTTGGTTACTATCTGTAAATTTAACCTCAGTGAAGTCCTCCAGAAGCCATGTAGGTTTTGCCATGGGTTTTCATCTGCAAGCTTAAGTTCAGTGACATCCTCCTGACACCACCGTGCGTGTTGCCCTTGGTTACCATCTATGAGCTTAACATCAGTGACATCTTCCTGATGCCACAATGGGTGTTGTCTGGATTACCATCCTTAAGCTTACCTCTGTGACTTCCTCCTGAGTCCACAGTGGGTGTTACCCTGGGTTACCATCATAAACATAAACTCAGTGACCTCCTCCTGAAGCCAAATTAGGTGTTGTCCTGCGTTACCATCATAAACTTAACCTCAGTGACGTCCTCCTTCTACCACAGTGGGTGCTACCCTTGGTTACCATCTTTAAGCTTAACCTCAATGATGTACCCAGACACCACAGTGGGAATTCCCCTGGGTTACCATCTGTAAATTAATCTCAGTTTCATCCTTCCGACTCCACAGTGGGCATTGCCCTGGGTTACGATTCTTAAGCTAAACATCAGTGACTTCCTCTTGACACAACAATCGCTGTTGCCCTGGATTACCATCTTTAAGCTTGATCTCAGTGGCATCTTCCTGGCATCATAGTGGGTGTTGTCCTGGATTACCATCTTTAAGCTTGACTTCAGTGGCATCATCCTGACATCAAAATGGGTGTTGCCCTGGGTTACCATCTTTATGCTTAACCTCATTCTAGTTGTCCTGATGCCACAATGGGTGTTGCCATTGGTTACCATCTGTATGCTTTACCTCAGTTGTGTCATCCAGATACCATAGAGGGTGCTGCCCTGGGTTACCATCATAAAGTATAATGTCAGTGATGTTGTCCTGATACCACAGTGGGTATTGCCCTGCATTATCATTGTTAAACTTAACCTCAGTGATGTCATCCTGATGCCACAGTAGGCTTTACCCTTGTTTACCATCTTTAAGCTTAACCTCTGTGGTTTTGTCCTCTCATAACAGTGAGTATTGTCCTTGTTTACCATATTTAAGCTTGAATGTGGTGAGTTGTGATGCCACGATATGTGTTGCTCTCGGTTACTATCATTAAGCTTGACCTCGGTAACATCCACCTGACACAACAATGGGTGTTGCACTGGGTTACCATAGTTAAGCTTAAACTCTGTAACTTCATGCTGACATCACGGTAGCTGCTGCCCTGGGTTACCATCTTTAAGCTTGACCTCAGTGACATCATCCTAACACCAATGTGGGTGTTGCTTTCGGTTACCATCTTTACTATTAACCTCAGTGGCATTGTCCAGACACCACTGTGAGTGTTGCCATGGGTTACCATTTATTATGCTTAACCTCAGTTGCATCATCCTGATCTCACAGTGGGTGTTTCCTTAAATTACGATCTTTGAGTTTAACCATGGTGATTTCTTCCTGACAGTACAACTGGTGTTGCCCTGGGTTACCATCTTCCTCCTGACATACAATGGGTGTTGCTTTAGGTTACCATATTCAAGCTTAACCTTAGTGGCTATCTCCTGACACAATAATGGGTGTTGCCTGTGTTAACATCTTCCTACTGACATCACAATGGCTGACGCCCTGAATTATTGTCTTTAAGCTTAACCTCAGTGGCATCCTCCTCATGCCACAGTGGGTATTGCTGTGTGTTACCAGCTTTCAGCTTAATAGCAGTGATGTCCTCCTGACATCGCAGTTGGTGTTGCCCTGGGTTACCATCTTTAAGCTTACCCTCAGTGACATCATCCTGATGCCACAGTGGGTGTTGTCTTGGGTTACCATCTTTATGCTTAACCTCAGTGAAGTCTTCATGATGTCACAGTGGGTGTTTCCCTGGATTACCATCTTGAAGCTCACCCATGGTGGCATCAGGCTGACGATACTGAGGTTAAGCATAAAGATGGTAACCCAGGGAAACACCCACTTTGATGTCAGGATGATGCCACTGAGGTCAATATTAAAGATGGTAATCCAGGACAACACTCACTGTGATGACAGGAAGATACTACTGAGATCAAGCTTAAAGATGGTAATCCAGGGATATAGCATTGGTGGCCTCAGGAGGACGTCACTGAGGTTAACCATAAAAGAGTAAACAAGGGCAGCACCCATTAGGGCATCAGGTCCACGGCACTGAAGTTAAGCTGAAAGACAGTAACCCTGGGTAGAAAACCCTATGGCATCCAGAGAATGTCGCAGATGTTAAGCTTAAGGATGGTAATGCAAGGTGACACCTACTGTGGCATTACGATGACATCACTGAGTTAAAGCTTAAAGATGGTAACACAGTGTGACAACCACTATGGCATCACAATAATGTCACTGAAGTTAAACTTAAAGATTGTAACCCGGGGCAGCACCCATTGTGGGGTCAGGAGGAATTCACTAAGGTTCAACTTAAGGATGGTAAAAAAGGTTAACACTCACTCTGGCATTAGGAGGATGTCACTGTGGTTAAGCTTAAAGATTGTAAGGCAGAGCTGCACCACCTTTGGCATTAGGGGGATGTCACTGAGGTTAAGATTAAAGACGGTAACCCAAGGCCACACCCTCTGTGGCATCAGGAGGACAGCACTTAGGTTAAGCATACAGACAGTAACCCTGGGCCACAACCTGTGGCATCAGGAGGATGTCACTGAGGTTAAGGTTAAAGATGGTAACCCAGGGTAGCACCAACCTTCATGCCCGGAGGACACCACTGAGGTTAAACTTTAAGAAGGTAACCTAGGGAAGCATCTACTTTGAGGTAAGGAGGACATTACTGAGGTTAAGTATAATGACGGCAACCCACTGTGGCATCAGAAGGACGTCACTGAGGTTAAGCTTTAAGACTGTAACATTGGGTAGCATAGACTTTGGCATCAGCTGGACGTCGCTGAGGTTAAGCTAAAACACAGTAACCCAGGGCAGCACCGACTATGGTGTCAGGAAGTCATCACTGAGGTTAAATGTAAAAACGGTAATCCAGGGCAGCACCCACTATGGCAGCAGAACATCACTGATGTTAAACGTAAAGATGGTAAACCAGCATAACACCCACTGTGACATTAGGATGACATCACTGAGGTTAAGCTTAAGGATGGTAACCCAGGGCAGTACCAACTGTAGTGTCAGGAGGACTGACTGAGCTTAAGCTTAATGATCGGAACCCAGGACCGCATCCACTGTGGCGTCACTATGATGTCACTGAGGTTAAGCTTGACGTCACTTAGGTTAAGCTTCACGATCTTAATCCAGGGAAAGACCTACTGTGGCATCACGATGATATAAATGAGTTGAAGCTTAAAGACCATAACACAGGGCAACACCCACTGTTGCATCATGATAACATTACTGAATTTAAGCTTAAAGACGTTAACACAGGGCAGCATCCACTGTGGCGTCAGACAGAATTCACTGAGGTTCAGCTTAAGGACGGTAATAAAGGGTAACACCCACTGTGGCATCAGTAGGACATCACTGAGGTTAAGCCTAAAGATGGTGACCCTTCCACCTGTGACATCAGGAGGACGTCACTAAGGTTAAACTCAAAGACGGTAACATAGGGCTGCACTACCTGTGGTGTCAGGTGGTTGTCACTGAGGTTAACCTTAAAGATGGTAATCCAGGACCACACCCACTTTGGCATCAGGAGGACATCACTGAAGTTAAGCTTAAATAGGATAACCCAGGACCTCACCCTCCATTGCGTCAGGAGGACGTCACTCATGTTAAGTGTAAAAACGATAAATCAGGGAGGCACCCACTGTGGCATCTCTGTAATGTCACTGAGATTAAACTTAAAGATGATAACACAGGGCAACACCCACTGTGGTGTCACAATAATGTCACTGAAGTTAAGCTTAAAGATGGTAACTCAGGGCAGCGCCCACTGTGGCATCAGAAGGAATTCACTGAGGTTCAGCTTAACGAAGGTAACAAAGGGTAACACCCACTGTGGCCTCAGAAGGATGTCACTGAGGTTAGGTTAAAGACAGTAACCCTTGGCATCACACACTTTGGTGTCAAGAGGACATCAATGGGGAGAGGTTAAGCATGAGGACGGTAACCCAAGAACGCAGCCACTGTGGCATCACCCTGACACCACTCACGTTAAGTTTAATGACATAACCCAGGGCTGCACCCATTGTGTCCTCAGGAGAACATCACTGAGTTTAATCTTAAAAATGGTAACCAAGGGCTGCACACCATTTGACATCAGGAGGACATCACTGAGGTTGACCTTAAAGACGGTAATCCAGGGTAACACCTACTGTGGCAACAGGAGGACATTGATGAGGTTAAGCGTGAAGATGGAAACCAAGGGCAGCACACACTGTGGAGTCAGGAGGACATCACTGAGGATAAGCTTAATGATAGCACCCCAGGGTCACATCTCCCTGTGGCATCAGGAGGTCATCACTGAGGTTAAGGTTGAAGACAGTAAGCCAGGGCAGCACCCACTGTGGCATCAGGAGATCACTGAGGTTAAGCTTAATCACGGTAACTCAGGGCAGCACACACTGTGACATCAGGACGACGTCCTAGAGGTTATGCTTAACAATGGAAACCCAGGGATGCACTCACTGTGGCTCTAGGAGGACGGCACTGAGGTTAAGCTTAAGAACATTAACCCAGGGCATCAAGCACTGTGGCATCAGGAGAATGTCACTGAGGTTAAGCTTAATGACAGTAACCCAGACATCACCCACTGAGGCATCAGGAGGACATCACTGAGGTTAAGCCGAAAGACAGTAACCAAGGACTGTACCATCAGTGGTGTCAGGAGGACTTCACTGAGGTTAAGTTTCAAAATGGTAGGCAAGGGCAGTACCCCTTGTGGCATCAGGCAGATGTCACTGAGGTTAAGCTTAATGACCATAACCCAGGGCATCATGCACTGTGGCATCAGGAGGACATCACTGAGGTTAAGCTTAAAGATGGTAACTCAGGGCAGCACCCTCTCTGGTGTCAGGAGGACATCACTGCCGTTAAGCTGAAAGATGGTAACCCAGGTCCACACCCAATGTAGCACCCAATGTCAGGAGTACTTCACTGAAGTTAAGCTTAAATAGGGAAGCCCAGGACCACAGCCCCTGTGGCATTAGGTGGATGTCACTAGGGTCAAGCTTAAAAACAGTAAATCAGGGAAGCACCCACTGTGGCATCACTTTGACGACACTGAGGTTAAGCTTAAGGATGGTAACCCATGGCAACATCCACTGTGGCATCATTAGGCTATCACTTAGGTTAACCTTAAAAACAGTAACCCAATGCAACACCCACTGTCCGTCAGGAGGACACAACTGATTTTAAGTTTAACAGTGGTAATACAGGGCAGCACCCACTGTGTCATCAAGAGGACATCACTGAGGTTAAGCTTAAAGATGTTAACCCAAGGTCCCACCCTCTGTGGCATCAGGCGGACGACACTTATGTTAAGTGTACAGACGGTAACCCAGGGCCATACTCCCTGTGTGGGCCAGAAGATGTCTCTGAGGTTAAGGTTAAAGACGGTAACCCAGGGTAGCACTGACTGTGGTCTCAGGAGGACACCCCTGAGGTTAATCTTCAATATGGTAACCCAGGGAAGCACCTAATTTGAGGTAAGGAGGACATCACTGAGGTTAAATGAAAAGATGGTAACCCAGGGAAGCACCCACAGTGGCATCAGGAGGACATCACTGAGGTTAAGCTTAAACATGGTAAAACAGGGCTGCACCACAATGTTGTCAGGAGGATGTATTGCCCTAGGTTACCATCTTTTGGCTTAACCTAGTGACTTCTTCCTGATACAATAATGGGTGCTGCCCTGGGTTACTATCTTTCTCCTGAGATCACATTGCAATGGGGGTTGCCCCGGGTTACCATTTTAAACTTGAACTTAGTGATTTACTCCTTACATCATAATGGGTGTTGCCCTGGGTTACCATCTTTATGCTTAAGCTTGGTGATGTCCTGCTCACCTCACAATGGCAGTTGCTTTGGGTTACCATATTTAACGTTAACCTTGGTGCTGTAATTCAGACACCACAATGAGTGTTGCCCAGATTAACATCTTCCTCCTGACATCACAATGGTTCTTGCCCTGGGTTACCATCTTTAAGTGTAATCTTAGTGACTTGCTCAACACATCACAATCAGTGTTACAATGGTTTAACATTGTTAAGCTTAACATTAGTGACTTCATACTGACATCAGAAGGGTTGATGCCCTGAGATAACATCTTTAAGCTTAACCTTACTGATGTCCTCCTGACATCACCATGGGTGTTGCCCTGGTTTAAGGACCTTGAGCATACCCTTATTGACGTCTTCCTGACATCACAATGGGTGTTGACCTGGCTTAACATTTTTAAGCTTAACCTTAGTGAAGTCCTCCTGACATCACAAAGGGCATTCTGCATTACTATCTTCCTCCAGACATCACAATGTTTGTTACACTCGTTACCTTTTTTAAGCGTAAATTTAGTTACTTCCTCCTGACATCACAATGGGTGTTGCCCAAGGTTACCATTTTTAAGTTTAACCTTAGTGACTTTCTCCTTACATCACCATAGGTGTTGCCCTGGTTTACCATTTTAAGCTTAAATTTAGTGACTTTCTCCTTATATCACAATAGGTGTTGCCCCTGGTTTACCATCTTAGGGTAGTCCTTTGTGACATCTTCCTCACATCACAATGGTTATTGCTTTGGGTTAACATATTTAAGTTTAACCTTAGTGACATCCTCTTGACACCACAAGTAGTGTTGCCCTGTGTTATGATCTTCCTCCTGCACTCACATTATGTGTTGGCCTGGGGTGCCTGGTTTAAGTTTAAACTTAGAGACACCACAAGTTAAGTTTAAATTTCCTCAAGACACCACAATGGATGTTTTCCTGGGTTGCCATCTTCCTTCTCAAATCACAATGGGTGTTTCCCTGGGTTACTGTCTATCTCCTGACATCACAATGTGGATTTGACTCTGTTACCATCTTTGGGCTTAAACTTAGTGACTTCTTCCTGACATAATGGGTGTTTCCCTGGATTACCATCTATCTCCTGAGATCACAAGGTGTGTTGCCCTGAATTACGATGTTTGAGCTTAACCAAAAGACTTCCTCTTGACATGACAGTGGGTGTTTCGCTGGGGTAATATTGTCCTTCTCACATTACTATGGGTGTTGCCCTGGGTTACCACCTTCCTCCTGACCTAACAAGATGTATTGCCCTTGATTACCATGTTTAAGGTTAAACTTAGTGACTTCCTACAGACATCACAATTGTTACTTCCCTGATCACCATCTTCCTAATGACATCACAATGGGTGTTGCCCTGGGTTACCATCTTTAAGCTTAACCTTAGTAACTTTCTCCTGACATCACAATGGGTGTTGCCCATGGTTGCTATCTTTAAGCTTAACCTTGGTGACGTCCTCCACACATCACAATTGCTGTTGCTTTGGGTTACCATCTTTACCCTGGGTTATCATCTTCCTGTTGACATCATAATTTGTGTTTCCCTGGGTTACCATCTACTTCCTGACACCACAATGTTTCCCTAGGTTACAATCTTTATGCTTAAACTTAGTTACTTCTTCCTGCAGCACAATGAGTGTTTCTCTGGGATACCATCTTTTTCCTGCAATCACAATTTGTGTTGCCCTGAGTTACCAAGTTTAAGTTGAACCTTAAAGACTTCCTCCTGAAACAAAAGTGGTGTTGCACTGAGTTAATATCTTCCTCCTCCCATCACAATGGGTGTTGCCATGGGTTCCCATTTTTAAGCTTAACATTAGTGACTTCCTTTTGACAGCTTAATGGGTTTTATGCTGGTTGTCTTCATCCTGAAATAACAATGAGTGTGGCCTGAGTTATCTTATTTATGCTTAATTTTTTTTACTTTCCCCAGGCACCACAAGGGGTGTCTGGAGACTTCCATTTTAAAGACCTAACATCTTTAAGCTTAATCTTAGTGACTTCCTTCTGACATGGCAATAGGTATTGCCCTGGGGTACCATCTTTAAGCTTTAATTTAGAGACTTCCTTTTACATCACAATGGGAATTGCCCTGAGATACTATCTTTAAGCATAACCTTAGTGATGCCCTCCTGATATGACAATGAGTAAATGCCTTGGGTTACAATCTTCCTCCTGACATCACAATGGGTGTTCCTTTCTGTTACCATCTTCTTCCTCATAACACAATGGGTGTTGCCTTTGGTTACCATGTCTAAGACTAACCTTAGTAACATCATCCTGATATCAAAATGGGTGTTGTCCTGGGTTACCAACTTTTAGATTAACCTTAGTGACATCATCCTGACATCACAAATGGCAGTTTCCATGGGTTGCCATCATTAAGCTTAAACTTAGTGTCTCCCTCCTGACATCACAATAGGTGTTTCCCTAGGTTACCATCTTCCTCCTGACATAACAATCTGTGTTGCCTTGAGTGGCCATCATCCTCTAGACATCATGATGGGTGTTACACAGGGTTACCATGTTTAAGTTTAACCTTAGTGACTTCCTCCTGACATCACAGTGGATGTTTCCCTAGCATATCTTTAAAGCATATTCCTAGTGACATCCTGCTGACATCACAATTGGCAGTTATGCTGGGTTAACATCTTTAAGCTTAAACATAGTGACTTCCTCCTGACATCACAATGGGTGTTGCCCTGGGTTACCATATTGAAAATTAACCTTATTGACATCCTCCTGAAATCACAAATGGCAGTTGTCCTGGGTTACTATCATTAAGCTTAACCTTAGTGACATACTCCCGACATCACAATGGTTGTTGTCCGGGGTTACCATCTTTGAGCTTAAACTTAGTGATTTACTCTTGACATGACAATGGGTGTTGCCCTTGGTTACCATATTTATGTTTAACCTTAGAGATTTCTTCCTGACATCAGAATGGGTGTTGACCTTGGTTACCCTTTTTAAGCTTAACCTTTGTGATTTCCTCCTGGGATCACAATGGACCTAGCATTGGGTTACCATCTTTAAGCTTAACGTTTGTGACTTTCTCGTGCCATCACAATGGATGTTGCCCTAGGTTACCATATTCCTGCTGACATCACAAGCAGTGTCGCCCTTGGTTACCATCTTTAAGCTTAACCTTAGTAACATTATGCTGACATCACAATGGGTGTTACCCTGTGTTATCATATTTAAGGTTAAACTTAGTGACATCCCCTGACAGCACAAATGGCAGTTGCCCTGGGTTAGCATCATTACATTTAACTTTAGTGACTTCCTCCTGACATCACAATGAGTGTTGCACAGAGGTACCATCATCCTCCTGATATCGCAATCCGTGTTGCCCTGGGTGACTGTCTTCCTCTTGAAAATCACAATGGGTATATTCCAGTGTTACCATCTTTAAGCTTAACCTTAGTGACTTCCTCCTGACATCACAATGGGTGCTGCCCTAGCTCACTACCTTTAAGCTTCATCTTAGTGACTTCATCCTGACACCACAGTGGGTGCTACCCGGGGTTACTATCTTTAGGCTTCACCTCCGTGATGTCCTCATGACGCCAAAGGGAGTGTGGCAATGATTTACCATCTGTAATGTTAACCTAAGTGTCCCCCTCCTGATGACAAAGTGGGAGAGGTCCTAGGTTACTGTCTTTAAGCTTTACCTCAGTGATGTGCTCTGGACTCCACAGTGGGTTAGGCCCTGGTTTACCATCCTTTAGCTTCCTCTCTGGGACGTCCTTCTGACACCACAGTTGTTGCCCTCAGTTACAATCTTTAGGCTTAAACTTAGTGATGTCCTCCTGAACTCACAGTGAGTTTTGCTCTGGTTCAACATCTATAAGTTTAACTTCCGTGATGTCCTCAAGAGGTCACAGCGGGTTTTGCCCTGGGTTACTGCCTTTAAGCTTAACCTCAGTGATGTTCTTTTGACATCACAGCAGGTTATTCCCTCTTTACCATTTTTTAGCTTAGCCTCAGTGACGATTTTTTGACGACAAAGTGGGTTTCTCCCTGGGATACAATCTTTAAGCTTACTTCAGTGATGTCCTTTTGATGTCACAGTAGAATTTTCCCTCTTTACCATTTTTTAGCTTAGCCTCAGTGACGTTCTTTTGACGTCACAGTGGATTTTCCCTTGGTTACCGTCCTTTAGCTTAACTTCAGTGATTACATCACATTGGGTGTTTCCCTGGGTTACTGTCTTTAAGCTTAACCTCCGTGAGGTACTTTTGAGGTCACAGTGGGTGTTGTACTGGGTTTCCTTCATTAAGCTTAACCTCAGTGACGTCCTCCTGGTGTCACAGTGTGATTTTCCTTTGGTTACCATTTTTCAGCTTAGCCTCTGTAATGTTCGTTTGACATCACAGTGGGTTTTTCCTTAGGTTACCATCTTTTAGCTTAACCTCAGTGATGTCTTCCTGATGTCACATTGGGAGTTGCCCTTGGTTACCATCTTTAAGCTTAACCTCTGTGACTCCCTCCTGATGTCACAGTGGATGTTGCCACTACTTACCTTTGGTAAGCTTAACCTAAGTGATGTCCTCCTGTTATCACAGTGGGTGTTACCCTGGGTTACTGCCTTTAAGCTTAACCTCAGTGACGTTTTCCTGATGCCATAGTTGGTGCTCTAGTGGGTTATCGTCTTTAAGCTTAACATCAGTCATGTAATTCTGATGCCATAGTTGGTCCTGCCCTGGGTTACCATCTTTAAGCTTAACCTCAGTGACGTTCTTCTGACACCACAGTGGGTGCTGCAATGGGTTGGCATAGTTAAGCTAACCTTCTGCATCCTTCTGATGCTAAAGTGGGTGATGCCTTGGGTCACCATCTTCAATTCTATACTCAGTACATATTTCTGATGCCACAATGTGTGTTACCCTGGTTCACTGTCTTTAGGCTCAACCTCCATGATGTCCTCCTGATGCCACAGGGAGTGCAGCCCTGGTTTACCATCTGTAATGTTAACCTAAGTGCTTCCCTCCTGATGACAAAGTGGATGAGGTCCCAGGTTACTGTCGTTAAGCTTTACCTCAGTGATGTGCTCTGGACTCCACAGTGGATTAGGTCCTGGGTTACCATTATTTAGCTTCACATCAGTGACAACTTCCTGATGCCAAAGTGGGTGCTGCCCTGGATAACTGTTATTAAGCTCAACCTCAGTGACATCCTCTTGATGCCACAAGATGTGCTGCTTGGGTTACTGTCTTTAAGCTTAACTTTAGTAAATTCTTCCTGACACCATAATGGGTATTGTCCTGGGTTACCATCTTCCTCCTGACATCAAAATGGGTGTTGGCCTGGGTTACCATATTTAAACTTAACCTTAGTGTCTTCCTCCTGACATCACAATGGTTGTTGTCCTGGGTTTCCATCTTTAAGATTAATCTTACTGAATTCCTCCTGACATCACAATGTGTGTTGCCCTGGGATACCGTCTTTAAGCTTAACCATATTGACCACCTCCTGACATCACAATGAGTGTTACCCTGTGTAACCATCTTCATCCTGACTTCACAATGGCTGTTGCCCTTGGTTAACTTCAATAAACATAACCTCTGATATCCTGACACCACAGTGGGTGCTGTCCTGTGTTACCATCTTTAAGCTTCATTTTAATGACCTTGTCCTGACTTCACAATAGGTTTTTCCCTGGGTTGCCATCTTTAAGCTTATCCCTTACAGACTTCCTCCTGACAGAAAATTACGAGTTGCCCTGGGTTACCTTCTTACTCTCGACGTCACAGTGGGTGTTGTCCTGGGTTGAAATCTTTAAGCTTAACATAGATGACTTCTGTCTCACACTACAATGGGTGTTACCCTGGGTTACTGTCTTCCTCCTGAGATCACAATGTCTGTTGCCCTGAGTTACCATCATTAAACTTAACCTTCATTGATATGACAATGAATGTTGCCGTGTGGTACAATCTTCCTCGTGACACCACAATGGGTGTTGCCCTGGGTTATGATCTTCATCCTGACAGCAAAATGGGTGTTCCCCTGTGTTATCATCTTTAAGCTTATCCTCAGTGACTTCAGCCTGCTGCCATAGTTGATCTTATCTCATTCACTGTCTTTAAGCTTAACCTCAGTGGCATCCTCCTCATGTCACAGTGGGATTTGCCCTGAGTTACCATTGTGAAGCTTGACCTTAATGTCTTCCTCCAGACAATACAGTGGGTGCTGCCCTGGGTTATCATATTTAGACTTAACCTCTGGGACATCCTCCTGATGCCACAGTGGGTGCTATCCTGTGTTAATGTCATTAAACTCAACTTCAGTGACTTCCTTCTGACATTACAGTGGGTGTTGCCCTGGGTTAAGGTCATCAGCTTAACCTCAGAGACATCCTTCTGAAGTTACAGTGGGTGATGCCCTGGGTTACCATCATTAAGCTTAACCTCAGTGGTGTCAGAGTGGATGCTGCCCTGAGTTACCATCCTTAAGCTTAACCTCACTGATGTTCTCCTAATGCCACAGTGGGTGAGGGCCTTTGTTATGGTAATTAAGCTTAACTTCAGTGAACTCCTCCTGATGTCACAGCATCCTCCTGATGCCACAGTGGATGCTATTCTCGGGAACCATCTTTAGGCTTAACCTCAGTGACATCTTCCTTATGCAACAGGTTCTGGGGCCCTGGATTACTGTATATAAGTTAAACCTCAGTGCCGTCCTCCTCACGCCACATTGGGTGAGACCCCAGGTTAGTTTTGTTAAGCTTTACCTCAGTGTTGTCCACCCGACTCCACGGTGGGATTGATCCTGGGTTACCATCCTAAAAATTCACCTCAGTGACGTCCTCCTCTTGACAAATGTGTGCTGCTCTGGATTACTGTCTTTAAACTCAACCTCAGTGTCATCCTCTTGATGCCACATTGAGTGCAGCCCTTGGTTACCATCTTTAAGCTTAACCTTAGTGACTTCTTCCTGACACCATATTTGTTGTTGTCCTGGGTTACCATCTTCCTCCTGAGATCACAATGGGTGTTGCCCTGGGTTACCATCTTTAAGCTAAACATTAGTGATTTTCTCCTTTCACCACAATGAGTGTTGCCTTGGGTTATCATCTTTAAGCTTAACCTTACTGCAGTCTTCCTGACGTGACAGTGGGTGTTGCATTGGGTTACAGTCGTTAAGCTTAAATGCAGTAAAGTACTCCTGACACCAAAGTGAATGTTGCCTTGGGCTGCCATCATTAAGCTCAAGGGCAGTGATGTCCTCCTCATACAACAGTTTTTGATCCCCTGAATTACTGTCATTAAGCTTAACCTCAGTGATATCCTTGTGACACCACAGTGAGTGTTGCCCTAGGTTACCATCATTAAACTTAACCTCAGTGACATCCTCCTGACACCACAGGGGGTATTGATGTAGATTAACATTGTTAAGCTTAACTTCAGTGAGGTGCTTCTGAAGTCACAGTGAGTTTTTCCCTGGGTAACCATCTTTGAGCTTCACCTCAGTGATGTCTTTTTGACATCAAAGTGGGTTTTTCCCTTGGTTACCATCTTTTAGCTCAGCCTCAGTGACATCCTTTTGATGTTGAAATGGGTTTTGCCCTGGTTTACCGTCTTTCAGCTTAACCTCCGTGATGTCCTCCTGATTTCACAGTGGGTGTTTCTCTGGGTTACCTTCTTTAAGGTTAACCTCAGTGATGTCATTTTGACATCACAGTCATTTTTCCTTTGGTTATCTTCTTTAAGCTTAACCTCAGTGACGTCCTCCTGACATCTCAGTGGGTGTTGTCCTGGGTTAACCTCTTTAAGCTTAACCTCTGTGACGTCCCCCTGACACCACAGTGGATGTTGCCCTGGTATACCGTCTTTAAGCTTAACCTCAGTGACCTCCTCCTGATGCCATATTGTGTGTTGCCCTGGGTGACCTTAATTAAATTTAACCTTAGTGAAGTCCTTCTCAGGTAATAGTGGGTGTTGCCCTGGGTTATTGTCTTTAAGCTTAACTTCAGTGACATCCTCCAGACATAACAGTGGGTGTTGCTCTGGGTTACCATCTTTAAGCTTGACTTCAGTGATGTACTCCTGACATTACAGTGGGTTTTGTCCTAGGTTGCCATCTTTTAGCTTAACTTCCGTGATGTACTCCTGAACTCACAATGGTGTTTGCCCTGGGTTCCACTCTTTAAGATTAACCTCAGTGACTTCCTTTTACATCACAGTGGGTTTTTCTCTTTTTGGCCATCTTTAAGCTTAGCGTCTGTGATGTCCTTTTGAAGTCACAGTTGGTTTTGCCCTTAGTTACCATCTTTCAACTTAACGTCAGTGTCATCTTCCTCACATCATATTGAGTGTTGCCCTGGGTTACCATCTTTAAGCTTCACCTCCACGATGTCCTCTTGATGTCACAGTGGGTGTTGCCCTGGGTTGCTTTTGTTAAGCTTAACCTCAGTTGTCACTCCTCACGTCATAGTGGGTGTTGTCCTAGGTTGCCATCTTTAAGCTTAACATCATTGATGTCATTTTGACATCACAGTGTTTTTTTTTCCTTTGGTTACCATCTTTAAGCTTAACCTCAGTGACGTCCTGCTGATATCACAGTGGGTGTTGCCCTGGGTTACCTCTGTTAAGCTTAACCTCAATGATGTCCTCCTTACATAACAATGGGTGTTGTCCTGTGTTATCATCTTTAAGCTTAACCTACTTACGTCACAGTGGGTGTTGCCCTGGGTTGCCCTGCTTAAGCTTAACCTCAGTGATATCATTTTGACATCACAGTAGTGTTATCCTTGGTTACCATCTTTACCTTAACCTCAGTGACCTCCTCCTGACATCACAGTGGGTGTTGCCCTGGGTTACCTTCTTTAAGCTTAACCTCAGTGACGTCCTCCTGACACTAACCTTAAGGACTGCCACTTGACACAACATTGGGATTTGCACTGGGTTACCATCATCCTCTTGACATCACAAAGACAATAACACAATGGGTGTTGCCATGGGTTACAATCTTCATCCTGGCATCACAATGTGTGTTTCCCTGGGTTACATTCTTAATGCTTAAACATAGTGAATGCCTCCTGACATCACAATGGGTATTGCCCTGGGTTACCATAGTCACCCTGACACCACAATGGTGGTTACGTTGAGTTACCATCTTTAAGCTTAACCTTTGTGACTTCTGCTGTATATCACAATTATTGCTGCCCTGGGTTACTGTCTTCCTCCTGACATCACAATGGGTGTTCCCTGGGTTACCATCTTTAAGTATAACCTTACTGACTTACTCCTGACATCATAGCGGATGTTGCCCTGGGTTACCATATATAAGCTTAACTTTACTGACCTCCTCCTGACATCACAATGTGTGTTCCCCTCAGTCACCGTCTTTATGCTTAAATATATTGAATGCCTCCTGACATCACAATGAGTGTTGCTCTGGGTTACCATCTTCCTCCGGACATCGCAATGGATGTCCCCCTTGCTTGCCATCATTAGGCTTAAACTTAGAAACTTCTTTCTGACACCACACTGGGTATTGCCCTGGGATATCATCCTTAAAGTTTGACCTTAGTAACTTCCTCCTGACATCACAAAGAGTGTTGCCCTAGGTTACTGACTTTAAGCTTAAACTTAGTGACTTCCTCCAGGCTTCCTGATATCACAATGTGTGTCACCGGGCATTACCACCTTAAGCTTAATCCTAGTGATATCCTCCATACATTAGAATGGGTGATGCTCTAGGTAACCATCATTAAGCTTAACCTTAGTGAATTCCTCCTTATACAACAATGTATGTTGCCCTATGTTACAACCTTCCTCCTGACATCACTATGCCTGTTACCCTGGATTACCATCTTTAAGCTTAACCACTGTAACTTTCTCCTCACATCACAATGAGTTTTCCCCTGGGATAACATGTTCCCCTGACACCAAAATGAGTATTACCCTGGGTTACCATCTTTAAGCTTAACCTTAGTGACGTCCTCAAACATCACAATGGGTGTTGCGCTGGGTTACCATCCTCCTCATAACAAATAAATGAGAGTTGCCCTGGATAACCTACTTCTTCCTGACATCACAATGGGTCTTGGCCTAATTTACCAACTATAAGCTTAACCTTGATGACTTCTTCCTGACATACCAATGGGTGTTGCCCTAGGTTATCATCTTTAAGCTTAACCTTAGTGACCTTGGCTTTATATCACAATGATTGTTGCCCTGGGTTACTATCTTCCTCCAGACATCATAATGGGTGTCGCCCTTGGTTACAATCTTTAAGCTTAACCTTACTAACTTCCTCCTGACATCACAGTGGGTGTTTCCCTGAGTTACAATATATAAGCTTACTTTAGAGACTTCCACCTGACATCACAATGGGTGTTTCCCTGGGTTACTATCTTCCTCTTGACATCACAATGGGTGTTGCCTTTGGTTACCCTCTGTAAGCTTAAACGTAGTGACTTCCTTTTCACACAACAATGTGAGTTGGCCTTGGTTACCATCTTTAAGGTTAACCTTAGTGAATTCCTCCTGACATCACAATGGGTGCTGCCCTGGGTAGCAATCTTTAAGCTTAACCTTAGAGACTTCTACATGACACAACATTGTGTGCTGCCCAGGGTTACCACTTTCCTCTTGAAATCACAATGGGTTTTGTCCTGGATTACCATCTTCCTCCTGACATCATAGTGTGTGTTGCCCTAGGTTACCATCTTACTCATGACATTAAAATTGGTATTGCCGGGCGCCTGTAGTCCCAGCTACTCGGGAGGCTGAGGCAAGAGAATTGCTTAAGCCCAAGAGCTGGAGGTTGCTGTGAGCAGTGTGACGCCATGGCACTCTACCCAGGGCGATAAAGTGAGACTCTGTCTCTACAAAAAAA
>CAUYON010061154.1:0-21781 GCA_963573935.1 Arctocebus calabarensis
ATTACTAGGCATTTACCCAGAAGGAAAAAAATCCTTTTATCATAAGGACACTTGCACTAGACTGTTTATTGCAGCTCAATTTACAACTGCCAGAATGTGGAAACAACCTAAATGCCCACCAATCCAGGAATGGATTAACAAACTATGGAATATGTACACTATGGAATATTATTCAGTCATTAAAAAAAATGGAGACTTTACAGCCTTTGTATTAACCTGGATGGAAGTGGAACACGTTATTCTTAGTAAAGCATCTCAAGAATGGAGAAGCATGAATCCCATGTACTCAAGTTTGATATGAGGACAATTAATGTCAATTATTGACATGGTGGGGGTGAGGGAAGGGGAGAGCAGAGAGAGAAAGAATGAGGGACGGGTGGGGAAAGGAAGAGCAGAGAGATGGAAGGAGCGAGGGGGGTGGGTTCTTGGGGTCTTGGTGTGTGCCACACCTTTTAGGGGCAAAACACGATTGTAAGAGGGACTTTACCCAACAAATGCAACCAGTGTAACATGGTTTCTTGTACCCTCAATGAATCCCCAACAATTAAAAAAAAAATAGTCAAAAAAACCTAACATTTTAAAGTTAAAGAGTGGGTCAATTTAAAAAAAAAACACAAGTAAATAATAGTATAATATGTTGGTAAACCATCTTGCTGAGAAAAAAATAAGATTCTAACCTATAATGTGTGCTGATTTCTATGGTGGAAATTCTCCCACCGTGCCTATTTCAAGTATCCAGGGTGACTGCACTGAACCCAGAATTGAGAAAGAAGAGCAGAACGTGCAAGCTCTTTGAGCCTGTACAAGTGACCCCAGCTCACCACTGGGTGGGGCTCAGATATAGCAGAAATCAGGAAAGTGGCATGGCAATGGCTAAAGCTTAAGAAAAGCTTTAGAAAATTTTTTAAAATTTCAGTTTGGTAGAAGAGTACAGATTATTCAGTTACATTGTTTGCATTTGTTAGGTAAAATCTAAGTTGCAGTTGTACCCCTCAAGAAAACCTTTTATAGAGTCACTTTGTATAGTGATCTTATTTCCCACAGTACAGCGCATGAGCCTTGAGGGTTCTGACTGCTTCTTGCTCATTTTTGCAAACCCTGCAGTACCGGGCAGGGGTTTGTAGTGGGCTCATCTTATCAGGGTGAACCTTCTGAAGAGAGACTGGGTGAACAGTTTTTCGGCCTTAGGATGGCGGTGACTTGGAATGACTTTGAGGTCCTGGCTGTTGCTAACTCAGCTCCAGGCAGGTGTGCAGCTGCAGGTGGAAGACTCAGAAAGGCACGGGATGAAGCAGGGGCAGGAGGTAGAGGGTATCCGACTCACACATGGTGGTTGGATTTCACATTTTGTTTCCATCCAAGGGCACTTCTCTCTTAAGAAGGGTGATATAAAGGCCAATATAACGAGAATAGAATAAAAAGAGACTGGAGGTTTTATATTGTATTAAGGCCTTGTATTAGGCCTACTTAACAAAGTACCACAAATTGGGTGGCTTACCAATAGGAGTTCATTATCTCACAGTTCTGGAGGCTAAAAATCCAAAATCAAGGGATTGGTAGGGTTGGTTCCTTCTGAGAGCTATGAGGGAAGGATCTGTCTGTTCCAGGCCTTTCTACTTAGCTTTTAGATGGCCATTTTCTCCCTATCTCCCTTCTCACTGTCTTCCTGCTATGCATATCTTTCAGCGGCACATTTCCTCCTTTAATAAGGACACCCATCATATTAGATCAGGGTCTACCCTTGTGACCTCAATTTTAATTTGCATATCTCTGTAAAGACCTGATTTCCAATTGAGGTTAAATTTTGAAGTATTGGCATTATGGGCTACAAAGTATCTGTGTGTATATGTGTGTTGGTAGTGATGATGGTAGGAAGAAGGCCCACAGATCAACCCGTAACAGTCCTCAAGATTGTATCTTGAAATTCTTTTTGGGATGTGGTCCCCATCAGGGTCTTCGGTCACAGGAGTTGAGATCCTGAGTCTGTCCATAGGATAGTAGTTTCCCTTCCACAGTGCTCTGAGAATTTATCCTCCCCAGGGAATATATAAATAACAACACAATTTGTCATGGCACAAGAGTTTTCCTTTCTGCAGGTACCTTGTAGGGCTTTCAAACATGAGTGCAGGCTGTATCTGAGCCCTAGCAAACATCTGAGTCTTTCTCTCTTCACAGGTGGAGGGTGTATGGCTTCTAACTAAGATTGGCCATTTTTTGGAACACATCTCTAAGGGGCCCACGCCTCCAAAGATGCTCTGGATCTCTTCAGAAGAGCCTGTTCGTTCCAGACAAGTTGAGCTGGTTCACTGAGAAGTCCCACAGGGGCTTCCCTTCCACAGTCCTACCTTCATGATCCCCTCACTTGCTATCTGAAGTTGAAGGTAGCAATGACTATCTTGAGGCTTCTAGACCCTAGTAGTGAGGGATAAAGTTTTGCCAACTGATTTCATTGAACGGAGTCAGTAAACATAGTGATTAAAAATTTTAGCACTGTAGGTTCGGTACCTGTAGCTCAGTGGCTAGGGTGCCAGCCACAAACACTAGAGCTGGTGGGTTTGAACCTGGCCCGGGCCTGCTAAAAAACAACAGTTTCAACAACAACAACAACAACAACAAATAGCCAGGTGTTGTGGTGGGTGCTTGTAGTCCCAGCTACTCAGGAGGCTGAGCAAAGAGAATCACTTAAGCCCAAGAGTTTGAGGTTGCTGTGCACTGTGTCGTCATAGCACTCTACCAAGGGTGATATAGTGAGACTCTGTCTCAAAAAAAAAAAATCTTAGCACTGTCAATAAATATTTATTGAGCACTCACTACATGCTAGGTATTGTGGGAACATTTACTGGGGGCTATGGTTGATTGATAAATTAGCCCCAATTCTCCACTCAGCCTTATGCCAATGTTCTTTTGTTCTTTGCAATGTGACCTTACTGCTCCTCCTATCAGGAGATGGCATCTATTTCTTTTTCAACCCTGAATCTAGGTTGACCTTGCAATTTTGTTTAGTTAATAGAACCATGGAAGTGAAACAATGCCAATTTTAAGCCTAAACCTTGAGAGGCCTTGTATGATTTCCCTCTTGCTTTTGGACCTCTGCAGCTCCATGTGAAGGAAGCAGGCCTGCTTGTATTATTAGAGACACGTGGCTCATTTGCCTCAGCTGACAGCTAGCCACCCCGCTAGAAGTAGATGTCTCTGCTTTGCAACTAACCCTACATACATATGACTGGGAATACAACTGAGACCAGAAGAACTGTTCAGCTAAACCCAGCCTAAAATACTGACTCATAAAATCATAAACTAAACAAGCAGTTGTTATTTTAAGCCACATGTAAGTTTTGGGGCGTTTTTATTATGCAGCAAACACTGACTGTTACAAACACCATGTTTGTATCACATGGTATTTGGTATTTGAAATTAGGCAGAGTCTTGGTAGAAAAGACTTGTGCAGAGATGGTATAATTATGAGCATAATGCAGTAAGTGCTCCGGAAAAGCAAACACAGTAGGAATAAAAGAGGTGGCGTTTGGGGCGAGGAAGAATCTTGTCTCCGTGGGGCTAGAGGATCCAGGATAAACTTCCTGGGGCAGAGGACTTGCTAAGATAAAGCATGAATGTGGGAAACCCCGGGATGGGGCCATCTACCAGCAGTATTTACTGAACTCTTACTATATACACAGAACCACCGTACTAGCTGTCTTGGGTCTGCTTGCAGCCCAGCAGGAGAGAAGACATCTATGTACAAAAGTTGGCCAGACATGTCAGGCTAGTTTTCAGTGAAGCAGAAGTAGCTGTGTCTGCTTTGTCCAGAGTAACAGGTGTTTTGGCTTGGGTAGAATGGGACTTTACCTATTGTTATTTATAGCTGGTACTCAGTATATATCTAGCAGAAATTTAGTGGTAAAGGTGGGTCAGAAAACATGGCCCCTCAGACATCCACTCAACCGCTAACCCCCCCTTTTTCTGTGAGACAGAGTCTCACTTTGCACCCTCTGTGTAGAGTGTGGGTGGCATCATAGCTCACAGCAACCTCCAAGTCTTGGGCTCATGTGATTCTCTTATCTCAATCTTCCAAGTAGCTGGGACTACAGGCACCCAGTTATTTTTAGAGATGGGTTCTTGCTCTTGCTCAGGCTGGTCTTTAACCTGCTCAGGCAATCCACCCGCCAGTCTCCCAGAGTGCTAGGGTTACAGGCGTGAGTCACCGTGCCCAGCCTTCAACTGGTAACTCCTTGAGGGCACAGTCTATGTGTAATGCATTTTAGCATACCCTGGGAAGTGTGACCTTGCATATACTAAGCATTCAGATTTGAAAGACTTACTTTGGAGTTATTTATTTACCATCATCTTTTTTTTTTTTTGTGGAGACAGAGTTGCCCTCGGTAGAGTGCTGTGGAGTCACAGCTCACAGCAACCTCCAGCTCTTGGGCTTAAGTGATTCTCTTGCCTCAGCCTCTTTCTACTAACCTATTTGCATTTGTTTCCAAAAGCAGCTATAACAGGTTGACACAACAACAGAAATTTATTCACTCACAGTTTTGGGATCTATAAGTCTGAATCAAGGTCCCTGATGGACTAGTTCTTTTTTGGAGGATCTGAGGGAGTATTCCTTGCCTATTCCTGGCTTCTGACCCTTGCTAAGGCTCCTTGGCATTCCTTGTCTTGTAAGTGCTCACTCCCATCACCCTGTGGTGTTCTCCCTGTGTGTTCATCTCTTCTCTTCTGGGAACATCAGGCACATTGGATTAGGGGTGTACCCTACTCCAATATGACCTCATCTTAACTAATTACATTTACAGTGATTCTATTTCCAAATAAGGGGGTTGCAACCTCAATGTATTTTTTTTTTTTTTTTTTTGGTAGTGGTGATGGGCCGGTGGTGGGGGCAGTTTAACCCTTAACATCCATCAAGGCCCAAGGAAATCTGTTTTTCCTTGTCTGCCACCCCTAGAAGCAGAATTAAATGTCTTTCTTCAGCCCCCCCCCCCAAACTTGATATATAGTTCTTTTCATTACAGCATGACACTGTCATCATCTGGTTTAGGCAGTTGCCTCATCTCTTCTGTCTTCTCCTATGACCTGTGAATGTGAAGGGTATATGGTGAGTTCTTCATAAACCATAAACCAAGGCCAGAGAAACAGCGCCCTCTCCCTGAGCGCCTATCATGGCTGGGCGTGGGCGCTGTATTAAATATTCCATGCATTAATCCTAGCAATACCTGTGAAGTAGGGGCTTATATATGTTAATTCCTATTTTATAGTTAAGAACATTAGGCGTTAGAGAGATGAGGTAACTTAGTGTAGCCAGAATTACTGTCTCTAAAAAACTGAATGGGCGTCGGAAGCATCAAATAAAAAGTTCCCTATTCTCCATTTTCACATTTTTCAAATTACCCCTGATCTGGTTAATTCAATTCCATTTCCTCGAGAAAACCGAATCTGGAGCCTCAGTGTTGTTAACCCTATAATGCACTGCACGTTCCGGTCTACACCTCGGCTTATTCCTAGAGTCTTCTCTTCAGAAGCCGCACACAAAGCGAGTGCTCTCCAACCACGGGAACGCGCGGGCCTTCTTTAGGCGCGCGCTACTGCCGGGCGCGGAGGGAGGAGGCACGCGTTGATTGGTTTTTCGCGGCCCGGGCCTGGGCTTGCTCCCGCCCCGGCGATCGTCCTGGCGCGGCAATTGGTCGAGCGGCCATGCGTGCACATCCCGCAGCTCCGCGCGCCCCGCCCTGTGGGTTCCGAACTTGCATGGGGCGCCGCCGGCGGCCGAGGGAGTGTGACTGCGCTGCGCAGGGCGCTAGGAGGCATTGTCGCCGTAAGTGGAGCCGAAAGCGGCCCGGAATGGGGCCACAAGCTTGGTGCCCCGCAAAGTAAACATAGTCTGAGGCTAAGCGTTGTAGGGGCTGGGGGAAAGAGGGATAGAAGTGCCCCGGTTTTTGCAGCTTACTCTCCCCTCCCCCAGGTCACCCGGTGGAAAAGAGCAGCAGCGCACCGGCCGCGGCTCTTGCAGTGCCAAGGGGCCTGGCATGCGCCGGCTCTTGCTTGAACACTGCTCCTGGACCCTGATGGCTTGGGGAAGTGGGTGCAGCAGTGCCAGGGAATAGGGAGCCCGGAGAAGCGCTCCCTGGCTGGCCTCCATTCCCGGGGGAGGCGCCCTTTCTGGGAGAGGTTGCTGTGCATTTTATCCTCGAAGCTACACTTTCTGGGTTTGCTTCCGCTTTGAGGAGCTGCAGACGCCAGTCCCAGAACGTGCCTTTTGGCCTCCGGGCGGCGCGGGAGCCCACGGCCCTCTACGATTACCAGTGTCCCCCCACCTCAACCAGCTTTATTCTATCCATTTCCCGCCTGCCGGTCCTGCTAGCTGTGGGCACCAAGTGGTGAGGCGGGTCCTGGCGCATGGGACGCGGGGACCTTGCCGCAGCGCAGAGTCCTGAGAGGTGCAGTCCAAGGATGCTTAGATGTCCATGAAGTAGTACCCGCGGGGCTCTCCGATCCCCGTTGCGCAAAAGCGAGGCGCCAGGTGGCCCCGATCGATCATACCCCAGCAGGCTTCTTTCCTTTGGATGGGAAAGTGGGTCAACTCTGCTGTGGTCTCAAGTGGGCCTTTCGGGCTCCTTGGGTTCCGTTAAGCCCTCTGCTGCTCGCTTCCCCACTCGCTCCCAGCTTGGCATGGTCGAGAGGCCGGCTGGAGCCAGCGATGGGGGCAGCTTACACATATGGCTCAGGAGGCTCCGGTTGCTCGTTGGAGTGGCTGCCAGGCTCTAAAGTTCCCAGCTGACCACACCAGTAACTAAATATAGGAGCAGCTGGTGCGGACGGCGTGTCGCAGTGGCTCCTTTGCAGAGATCTTGGGGCTGCAGATAAGGTAGAATTCTTGCTGGTAAAGGCAGGAGTCAGGGGACTACTATCAGGGTTTAAGGAAAAATTACCCCTTACCCAACCTTGTATCCAGGAGAAATCAGGTTACAGGGACAGCTTCCATAAAATAGGGCAAGTTTTTTTTTTTTCAATGTATTATATTCAAACTTCTCTGCACCTGTGTAATCACCTGTTGGCAATGCCTTAGTGTGAGAAGCATCTAATGGTTTGCAAAGTCCTTTCTCAAAAGTTAACCGTATCCGTCACTCCTCACAGCAACCCAGTGAGAAAGGTGGTATTTATATTTACAAATGGGGCCACTCCCAACACTGATAACGTTACAAAAACTCCTGTTGGATTAGGCTACTTTCCTCAAAAAAACTTCTCTTAGTTCCCCATGGAGAAACAGAGGACAGGTTTGTAAGTAATCTGGGAACAGTCTGGGTGCCTATTTCCCTCTCTCCCACTCTCCCCAATCTCTTTGTGCATCTGCTCCTCAGACTCTTGTCTCTGCTCTTTCCCTCTGCCCTTGCCATGTCCCTTCCTGCCCCACACCCCATTGCTGTCTCTTAGTGGAAGCTTGTTCTGGCCAAGACCCCATCTTTGTACCTTTTGGCCCTCAATGTGGGCCTTTTGGGAGGTTCTCCAGAGATGTTTGTTGGTTTAAACAGTTCCTAGGACCATGCTGCTTACTTTGAGGAACAGGCAGTTGGGGGTGTGTGGAGAGGGACACACACCCTCATATTTCAAGGACAGCAGTAGTGTGCTGATGGGTCCCTGGGATGGAGAGAGCTTTCCTTTACATTTTCTTTTCTTTTCTTTCTTTTTTTTTTTTTTTTTTTGAGACAGAGCCTCAAGCTGTCACCCTGGACAGAGTGCTGTGGCATGACAGCTCACAGCAACCTCCAATTCCTGGGCTCAAGCGAGTCTCCTGCCTCTGCCTCCCAAGTAGCTGGGACTACAGGCGCCCGCCACAACGCCTGGCCATTTTTTGGTTGCAGCTGTCATTGTTGTTTGGCAGGCCCGGGCTGGATTTGAACCCGCCAGCTCAGGTGTACATGGCTGGCGCCTTAGCCCGTTGAGCCACAGGCGCCAAGCCTCCTTTACATTTCCTAAGGCCACTTTCCAGTGCCTGTGACTAGCAGGACCAGTAGTACCATCTGGCTGGGGTATTCTTAGCCCAGATCTGACCTAGGTAGGCTGATGACCTGTTTCTCCCCTTTCAGACCCTCTGACTTGCTGCAGGTGGGGTTAACTAGATGCCTCAAGGAGCCCTTGGAGATTTGGGGTTATCCTAGAGCCCTGTGAATTGGGCTCTAGGAGGGTTACCTTTTGTTCTTCACTGCTTGCTCAACAGTGCTGAGGTGTTGATTGGGTTGTGTCCAGGGCCCTTCTTTGCTGTACTCAGAGCATCCTCTGGAATATATGGGGTCTTTCTTGCTAGTGAATTTCTCTGACACCTAGACTTTACATTATGCCTGTGCTCTTGTTGGCCCACATGATAGGGCCTCTGAGCTTGCCACCGAATGGTCAGATTTTTAATCTGACTGGTTTTCATCAACAGCCTGAGGATCCCCTTGGTGGTAGCTAGTAGAATTGCAGAAGTGCCTGCTTGAAAGAAGCCTAGCTACCCCACCAGGGTTAGCATAGGCTCTATCTAGGTAGCTTGGCAATTTACCTTTCTTCCCTTGGTGCTGTGCAGTGAGGCCAGGATTGCCTCAGTGCTGTTCTTCAGAAAGCTCTTCCCTGTCAGGATACAAGTCAGAGCTATATTTTATCTTTCTTTCCTTGCTCTTCATTCTTATGCCGCATGCCAGTAGATGGTCAGTAAATGTTTATTACTCTTGATGATGAGTTTTGGGATTGGGAAGGGAGAGGACATTATATGGTGGGAAGAGTCCTAGGCTGGGAATTAGGAGACCTGGGGTTTTTTTTTCTTTTTTTGAGACAGAGCCTCAAGCTGTCACCCTGGATAGAGTGTCGTGGCATGACAGCTCACAGCAACCTCCAATTCCTGAGCTCGAGCGAGTCTCTTGCCTCTGCCTCCCAAGTAGCTGGGACTACAGGTGCCCGCCACAACGCCTGGCCATTTTTTGGTTGCAGCCATAACTGTTGTTTGGCGGGCCTGGGCTGGATTCGAACCCGCCAGCTCAGGTGTATGTGGCTGGCACCTTAGCCTGTTGAACCACAGGCGCAGAGCCGAGACCTGGGTTTTTTGTTTTCAGTTTTTGTCTAGCTGATTCACCTCCCCTCTTGGGTCCTCAGTTTCCTCATTTATAAAGGGGTTAGAATAAATCACTGAGATTCCAGCAACATGGCTGTGGTTCAGGCTTAGGGCTGGTCCTAAAGGCAGCATAGTGAAGATGTTAGGTCCAGTTCTCCATAGTCTTTTCTATTCCTTACCATCCTACACTGGCCCACCTTATGCAAGTTGTTTAACTGGCACCTTTAGGCATTTGAATTTATGACCCTTTTCCATTTAGACAGTATCTTAGCTTTCTTGTAAGAGCCATTTGACCGATATTCATGTTTGAAACCCAAATGATGTCCGTTGATCCTCATCATCACCATTGGGGAATATTAGCAAAGCGTCTGTATTCAGTGTATGGTGTAAAGCACCAGGGAGAATCACAGTATCTGCTCTCTGCCTTGTGTGTGTGCACATGCACACATGTGCATGCATATGGCTCATGAATAATCCAAGTGACATGTGCTAAGTCATTAAGTGCTGCTGAAACTCAGAGGGAGGAGAGGACACTGAGGCAATCAGGGAAGACTTCCTGGGAGGTGGAGAACTGGAAATTCTACTCATTCTTCAAATTTGAGTTTCACTGAGTTTTTTGTTCACACACTGGAATTAGATGCTGGTGTTATATCTGCACATATATGCTTTATTTTCCCAACTACTATTTATTACTTATATGTCCTAGACTCTGAGGTAAGTAGGTAGATAGATACAGTTCAGTCTTCATATTAAGGCTGGTATTATTAGATCTCCTACTCAAATGAAGAAAAGGCTCAGAGAAGTTAAGAAACTTTCCTAAGGCTTCTCAGCTAATGAATGATGGACTTGGGCATTAGGCCTGTCTCCATAGAGCAGTTTTTCCCCACTGTACCATGTGTATCAAACCTCCAGACTCAGCCTCCTTAATGAAACACAAATATATACTAAATTCACGCTATGAGCCAGCTTCAGCTTGGCCTCACCTGTCTGCTTGTTTAGTTGAGTATATGGAAACTTTTTCTTGGTCTCTATTAGCATCTCTGAGGACTGTCCCTTGGCTTTTCTATCTGCCCTTTATGATCCTTTACCTTTGGCCCTCAGAGCAAGTTCATTGGAGCTCCTTGAGCTAGCGTTCTGTGAAGCTGGGGTTAGGGCAGCGGTTCTCAACCTGCGGGTGGTGACCCACAGGAACTGTATTAAAGGGCTGCAGCGTTAGGAAGGTTGAGAACCACTGGGTTAGGGTCTGAGGCAAAAAAAAGGCTGCTGACCTTGGCCTCAAGTTTATTCCTGTCAGTAGAATGAACTCTTCTGTTGGTAATGTGGGTGGCTTTTGTAAAGTGAGCACTTAATGTGGAGCTGGGCTGACCTGATTTTGCCACTTACTCATTTTTACTTTGGCCGAGTCACTTAGCTTCTCTCTGTGCCCTAGTTTCCTTCTGTGTAATAAATTGGGAATTGGGAATGTTTCTCTGTCTTTATGTCTTAACACCTTATCATTTTGTCTTCCTCATCCTTTTAGCTGTTTCTCCCCTAGTGATCCAATTTCCCCTCTCTCGTTTCCATTTCCTCCTCCTCCCTTTTCTTGCATATAAACTCAGCATCATCTGATAATCAGGTCTTCTGGCCAACTGTAAATCCCTGGTCCTTATTAGCACACGGAAGGGAATTCACAGAGACCACCCCCCACCTGTGAGTGCTGATCGGCTCACAGGGCTCTAATTTGCCTTTGCATTCCCCCTTCCTGCCATCCATAAGGAGCCTGGCAGATGTGGGTGTAGTGAACAGGGGAGCTGAAGGAATTGTCCTGAGGGGTGTGGACAGGGTGCCAGCTCAGAGGCTGGCTCCAGGTGTCTTTCTCCTGGAGTTGTCTCCTCCCTAATGCCCCGCCTGTTTAGTGAGTCACAGGCCAGTGCACACCTGTGTCCCTATGCCCGCCTGGCCACTGGTTCAGGCCTGAACTCTGAGTCCAGTGAGGTCATACATGTTGATCTTGCCAGAGCACTAGTAGTGCCCAGGTGCCTCTGACAGGCAGATCAGCTCCTTCAGAGGCCGTGGTAGATGTGGCCTGGGCTCTGGGCTCTGCAGGAGGAGGTGAGTGACCTGCGGCCCTCTGTGTAGTCATCCTGGCAGCTTGGGGCGTAGGGGAGGAGGTTGCTGGGAGAGGATGCAGGGGTGGGGACCTGGCTGACAGACGGGCACTTCATGGCCCTGCGTCTTCCCTAGGCACAGGCCCCTTTGTGAGCAGCAGACCGGCCTGAGGGCTGGCAGCAGGACACCCACGTCTGCATGCTGAAGAAGATGGGTGAGGCTGTGGCCAGAGTAGCGAGGAAGGTCAACGAGACGGTGGAGAGCGGCTCTGACACCCTGGGTGAGTGAGGGCAGGACTCTCCCAACTGCCCTGGGAGTGGTGGTGAAGTGAGCTTAGCAATGAAAAAGAAGAGACGAAAGAGATAGTCTCACCTGTGCCCTCATCCCACGAAGTGTTTTGTGGAACTTGTCAATGCAGCAGTGTGTGGTTGTGTGTCCTGACTATGGGTCTCAGTGTAAGACATATTTCTTACTATGGGTCATGGTCAAAGAGGTTTGAAAATCACTGGACTTGTCTACTTGCCCTTGCACTGCTGATAATGAGTGTGTATGCCTTTAGACCAGCTGGAAGTGCGGAATAACCTCAGGGTGTCAGGCCCTGCGCTGGCTGCCTGTCCTGAAACGAATGAGACTGCCAGGCACCACTATCTCAATTTTCACTTGATGAAGGGGTGGATGAGCAACAGCAAAGTATTTTTTGTTTGTTTGTTTGATTTTGTAGAGAGAGAGTCTCACTTTATCACCCTCGGTAGAGCGCTGTGGCATCCCAGCTCACAGCAGCCTTCAACTTCTGGGCTTGGGTGATTCTCTTGCCTTAGCCACCTGAGTAGCTGGGACCACAGGCGCCCGCTACAACGCCTGGCTATTTTTTTGTTGCAGTTCAGCTGGGGCTGGGTTTGAACCTGCCACCCTTGGTATATGGGGCCGGTGCCCCACTGACTGAGCCACAGGCACCAACCCAAAGTGGATTTTTTTGAGGTTGCCCAGCAGGGAGGCCTCTCTACACTCCATTCTTTCACTTGAAGAGTGTTTTAATGTTTTTTGCTTTGAATTGGTCATAGCATTTTATCCCATCAGTCACCCCAAGACTTGAAGCATTTAAGCAGATCATCCCATCTGATTGAATTTGGTAGACATTTATTGATCATCTGCAGTGTACAAAGGACAGCAGGGGTTATAGGGCAGTTACCTGAGTGTGTAACATGTGTGTGTGCATGTGTCTGTGTGTGTGTGCAAGTGTGTGTGTGTGTTTGTGTTTCACCCACTAGGATGTGGCACCACTGGGGAGCCACAGGCATGTTGTGGGAACCAGGAGGGCTGGAGCATGCCTTGGGGATGATCATTCAGCTGGATGGATGGAATTTGGGTTAGGCCTTTGGTATACGAGAGGAATTTCACCGGAATTTCACCGGCAGTAGGGTTGTGTGTGCCTGTGTCTGTCTGTGTCTGTCTCTCACAAAGGAGCATTTCCATGGTGGTTACTGCCTAGCGAAGACCCAGGGATTGGAATGTAGGGCATTTGAGTGAGCAGCTACTCATCAGGTGTGTCTGGAATGCAGGCTCCTGAGGCTGGGAGTCCAGGAAGTGGAAGGACACCCAGCCTTCAGGGTGAGCTTGGTCACTTGTCACTTCTTCTTCCAAGAAGCCCTTAGTCCAGCCTCCTCCACCCGTTCCCTTCCTCCCCAAGCAAGGCTTGGCCATTTGTACTCCCCACTCCAAAACACAGCCTAGCGCAGTGTCAGGCACTTTGTAATCACGTGGAAGTATTTGCTGAGACATGCTAAAGTGAGCGCGAAGAGGCACCTCCTCTGTCAGAGGGCTCACTGCAGGTTGTTGTTGGTGTTGGGGGAGACTTAAGCTGGTGATCAGGTGGCTGTGGGTCCTCAGTGATGGATTTTGGAAATCTATACTACTCACTCCTATGGTTGGTCAAGGCTCTCCCAGGCTCTGGGTCACAGGGGCCTGGATTTGAATCCCCACTCTGCCACTTACTTGCCTGATTAGCAGATTGCTTAACCTCCCTGAGCCTCTGTTCCTTCATCCATAAAATGGGGAAGGGTAATTGTGTGTCATCAGGGTGGTTAGAAGTAATTGCAGTGTCTGTAAGATGCTTGGCATGTAGGGAGCCCAATAATTTTTTATTTGTACTATTCTGAATATTTTTAAATTTTAAACATTATTCATCTCTGAAAGCTGACAGTGGGACCTAAGTCTTCCTCTATGCAAATGTACCTTGCCGAGGTGTCAGCCAGCCAGGTATCCACTCAGCCTGCTTCTCATTGCCTTTGACTAGGGAGTTCAGGCTTGGCGCCTGTAGCTCAATTGTTAGGGTGCTGGCCACATACACCCAGTCTGGTGGGTTCGAACCCATTCTGGGCCTGCTAAACAACAATGACAACTACAACAACAACAATAAATTAGCCAGGTGTTGTGACAGGCGCCTGTAGTCCCAGCTACTTGGAAGGCTGAGGCAAGAGAATCGCTTAAGCCCAAGAGTTTGAGGTTGCTGTGAGCTGTGACGCCATGACACATAGTGTCCCTGAGGACAACATAGTGAGACCCTGTCTCAAAAAAAAAAAAAAAAAAAGAATAGAGAGTTCAGTGCAAATTGACAGATCTCTGCAGTGTGTAACCTATCCCTTCCTTAAAATGTCACAGGGAGAAGGACACGTGAAGCCCCATCTCATCCAGATGTGGCAGGGTGGAGAGGTAGCAGGGGAGGGAAAGCTGACTTCTAACCAGGGGAGCGGAGGAAGCTTCCTGGAGAGAGTGCCATGTGAGGGGGTGTTTCAGGAGGCAGCAGTGAGGAGGCAGGTGCTCTGGGCAGTGAGAGGAATGCACAGAACTGAGCTGCTACTATACCATGGGGGAGGTGGTAACGATAGCGCCTGGCAGGCAGAGAGTCTGGAAGGCTGTATTGAGGAGTCTGGGCTTCACCTTCTGGACCAGAGATTGCAAACTCAGATGCATCTGTAGACCAGGTGGGGATCTGCCTGGGTGAAGTGTGCATGTCAGCAAGTGTACGGACCATGCTCACCAAGGAACCCAAGCAGGCCTTTGGATGCCCTGCCAGACTTCCACTGTGTCTGGGATTGAAGCCCAGAGTATCTAGCACCAGAGCCTATACCCTCTTTCTACCGTGTAGCCCTGAGATAAGAGCAGATAGTTGGTCACCAAGTTGAGAGCACAAAAAAGCTCTGGTCAACTTGGGAGAATCTTTAGCCACAGAATCCTGCTTGAAGCTCAAGACTAGAGGGACTGGGCTCTTAAAATTAGGGTTGAGCAACAGGGAGCTTTTGTGCTCTGCAGTGGCCAGAGAAGAAATAAAATACCAAACCCGGCCATCGTGGGCGCATGAAGCCCTACTCTTGGAAAGTGGACCTGCCCACTAAGCTGACCACTAATCTAAGGGGACTGGGGCCTAAGCAGCTAGCAAGTACTGAGCACCTGCTGTGTACTAGCTGCCTGGGGGGCTCCCTCGGATGTGTACAATTGAGTCCTAGGCCTGAGACCAGCCCACCACCTACGAGACAGTGCAGAATTTATGCTAAGCTGTGTTACATGGACCACAAGTTGTTAATTGAGAGGTAGGAGATGTTGGTGGGTGCTAAAGTAGTCCAGGAAGGCTTTCTGGAGGAGGTGGGAATTGAACCAGGCATTGAAAGATAAAATAATTATATGGTTCTCATGTAAAACAGCAAACAATCTGAAGCAGTCTAAACATCTAGCACCAGAAAATTGCTTAAATGAATTTTGTTAACAGCTGTATAATGCCCTTTAGGTAGTCATTATCAGTGATACATAACATTTTCTCTTATGCTTGAATAAAGATTACCACAGTCTCTTGTATAACATGAACTTGAAAAAAACCAAGGGTTCTAAACTGTATATATGGCTTGGCACCAGTAGCTCAGCGGTTAGGGCATCAGCCACATACACCAGGGCTGGCAGTTTCCAATCTGGCCCGGGCCTGCTAGAACAATAATGACAATTGCAACAAAAAAAATAGCTGGCCAGGTGTCTGTAGTCCCAGCTACTCGGGAGGCTGAGGTAAGAGAATTGCTTAAACCCAAGAATTTGAGGTTGCTGTGAACTGTGATGCCATGGCACTCTATCAAGGGCGACATAGTGAGACTCTGTCACAAAAATAAATAAATAAATAAATAAATAAATAAACTGTACATACATAAGATACCACTTAAGTTAAATGTATTGTGTATGTGTAGAAAAGAAAATGGAAAGAAATAAAACAAATACAAGTGGGAGTTAGAAAATACTATTCTGCATTTTCTTTCTTTCTTTTTTTTTTTTTTCTGGACAGACAGAGTCTCACTTTATCACCCTCGGTAGAGTGCCGTGGCATCACACAGCTCATAGCAACCTCCAACTCCTGGGTTTAGGCGATTCTCTTGCCCCAGCCTCCCGAGTAGCTGGGACTACAGGCGCCTGCCACAATGCCCGGCTATTTTTCTGTTTTTGCAGTTCAGCTGAGGCCAGGTTTGAACCCGTCACCTTCAGTATATGGGGCCGGAGCCCTACTCGATGAGCCATAGTTGCCACCCTGCATTTTCTAACACTATACAAATGAACATCTTATACTTAAAATTAGAGGATAGATTTCAGGTAAAGAACTACCTGCCACTATAAAAAGGTAGAAATAAAACACGTGTACTAACAACTGTCCAGATTCAGGGGTAGCTCCTTCTGGAAGCCCACGACCCTGGGAGAGATGTGGGCTTCCCTGGCTCCTCCCTTTCTGCAGGGCTCTGTCCTCTGGTATGCAGTAGGTGGCTGCAGAGTGGGGGAGCCCCGGGAGAGACTGGGCTGGAAGAGCTTGGTTACAAGCTTGCTCTCACCTTACTCAGGGCATCACTCACACTCTTCTAGTGCTCCCTGGGCACCTCGGGTGGAGGTGGAGCCAGGCTTGCTCCTCCCATAACCTGAGCCTGAGTCCCAGCCTTTCTCACCCTCCTCCAGGCTTATAAATCCCCCAGAAGTGGACTTCTTTCCATCTGGCACCAGTAGGCCCTTAGCTTGAGTTGAAGCCACTTTTCCTGCCAGCCCCTCACCCCTCTTCAGCATCATCAGCATCACTGTCATGCCGTTCTAGAGACCTCCTGGAGTTGTGAACTCTATAAGGGTACTCAGCAGAACTGCCAAACAGAAAAATAGCTGGGCATTGTGGCAGGTGCCTGTCTACTCGGAAGGCTGAGGGGATCAGCCTCTCTCTCCTGAACCAAGCTTTCTCTTTGTCTGGGTTTCCCTGGGTCCTGTGCTCCTGAAGGGCACCAGCCTGCTCTCATCTTCCTTGTAGCCAGGCCGCCTGGTACCCCAACCCCCTTCAGGGAGGAGGCTCCTAGGTGTGCTGTGTGCTTTGGGGATGACTTAAAAGAATGATAATTATTGCAGAGAAACAGGATTAGAGAGACCTGGGAGCAGGCAGGAAGAGCAGGCATGGCCAGCTGTGGCATGGCCGGCTGGGACAGAGATGCTGACCAGAGGGCAGCACGGAGAGACTGACACGTGGGCTGGGAAGGGAGGAACGAGTCTTTATCCGGGGCCTGCTGTGTGTTAGGCTGCTGTGCTGGCGTGTTCACATTCAATTCCTTTTATTCCTCTCTCGAGTCTTCTATACTTCCTGACTCCGAGGATTCCTGCCTGGGTGCATTTCTGGAATATTCTGAGCCATTAGCTCATGGCATGTTCCTCTTCCCCTCTTGGATCTCTGTTCCCAGACTTTCTCCTGCCTCCCTTGCTCTCTTCAGAGCTACCTTCCCTTTTATAATTTGCTTTATTTGTATTTAACCTGTTCACATATCCATTGAGTTTCTAATTTTTGAGATTGTATTTTCATTTTCAAAACTTCTACTTGGGCCTTTAAAAAGTCGGCTTCAGTATACTCTGATTTCTCTTCCGATCCATTAAATCTTTTTCCTGTTACTAAAAATAAAAAAATTAAGGAAATAATACCTTCTTTCTTTCTTTTTCTACTCCATTTTTTTATTAATCATTTGACTATACTTATTTTTTAATCTTCACTGCTGCTTTTTCTATAAGAGGATGTTCTTAAGGGTCTGAGCCTGCTGTTCCCATTGGTTCTTGTTCTCAGCTGGTTGTTCTGACTTCACGTAATTTTGGACCCTGCACTCATGTTGAGGTGGGGGATCGTTGTAATCCTGGTTTAGGGGCTGCTTTCTCCAGAGGGGTTGTGTTTGCTTCTTTCAAATGCCCTGAGTGTGATCAGTCTAGGAGCATGTCTTCTGTTAATTTCTTAGTCCTAAGAGTTTCTGGACCTAATGGAAGTGAATGTTCAAATCCTAAGTCAGAATAGGCCTGTGTTTTCAGAACCTTAGGGGAAAGTTTTGTTTTTGTTTTTTAAATTTGTCGCTTTTTAGCCTTTTGGCTAAGATCAAGTGTTTTTTAAAAATTTGGTGGATTTTTGGCTCAGCACCTGTGGCTCAATGGGCTAAGGTGCTAGCCACGTACACCTGAGCTGGCGGGTTCGAATCCAGCCTGGGCCTGCCAAACAACAATGACGGCTGCAAGCAAAAAATGGCCGGGCGTTGTGGCAGGCGCCTATAGTCCCACTTGGGAGGTGGAGGCAAGAGACTCGCTTGAGCCCAGGAATTGGGGGTTGCTGTGAGCTGTGATGCCATAGCACTCTATCCAGGGTGACAGCTTGAGGCTCTGTCTCAAAAAAAAAAAAAAAAAATTTTGGTGGATTTTTAATTATCAAAAAGATTTTTTTGGGCGGCACCTGTAGCTCAGTGAGTAGGGTGCTGGCCCCATATACTGAGGGTGGTAGGTTCAAACCGGCCCCAGCCGAACTGCAACAAAAAAATAGCCGGGCATCTCGGCAGGTGCCTGTAATCCCAACTACTTGGGAGGCTGAGGCAAGAGAATCACCTAAGCCCAGGAGCTGGAGGTTGCTGTGAGCTGTGTGACCACCACTGCACTCTATTAAGGGTGATAAAGTGAGACTCTCAAGAAAAAAAAGTTTTTTGTTTTTTTTTTCTAGTTCACCCCCCCCACTGAAAGTAGTCCTTCAAAATCTCAGCTTTCTTCAGGGTTTTAGCTTCAACTTCACATCTTGAGCAGGCCTAACACTGGGCCTTTAAACCTGAGTCCCTTGGTTCCCCAAACTGTCAACCAACCCAGGGGAGTGAAGGTCGGTACCTGTTTTTTTTCTTTTTGGAGAGGGGATCTGGTTGTGACTCAAGCTGGAGTGCAGTGGCATGATCATAGCTCACTGCAGCCACGAACTTCTAGGCTCAAGCGATCCTCCTACCTCAGCCTCCTAAAGTGTTGGGATTAGAGGTATAAGTTATCACACCTAACCTCTCCTCTATTTTTGATCCCTGAGGCTTGCTCTTATTATATTTATTATACAGACAGGATATCGTTGTAAACGATGTACTGGTTTTGATTTGTTTAATTGTCATGGCAACCCTATGACAAAGGTGGTATCAATACCCCCATTTTAGGGGCTGCGCCTGAGGCTCATCAAGTAGGGCGCTGGCCCCATATACCGAAGGTGGCAGGTTCAAACCCAGCCTCAGCAGAACTGCCAAACAGAAAAATAGCTGGGCATTGTGGCAGGTGCCTGTCTACTCAGAAGGCTGAGGGAAGAGAATTTCCTAAGCCTAGGAGTTGGAGGTTGTTGTGAGCTGTGTGACGCCACGGCACTCTACCGAGGGCGATAAAGTGAGACTCTATCTCTACCAAAAAAAGAAAAAGAAAAAAAAAACCCATTTTATAGATGAAGAAGCAAAGCTCTGAAAGATTTTTTTCATCCAGTGTTTCTAAGTGGTTTGTTGCACAAGGGTATGCAACAACTTGCCTCCTCTGCTGTGTTCCTTTTGTGGCAGTTTTCCTGTGTTCTGTAGACACTGGAGCTAGACTGGGTGGGTGAGGGACTTGTTGACATAGCTGTTTAGAGGAGGAGCCAGAGCTCATCACAGGGCTGTGGGGTGCACAGCCTGCTCTTCCCATACTCCCTGCTGCCCTCATTTAGGGGGTAGGGGTAGGAGGGGATTAAAAGGAGAGCTGAGAGAGATCTGAATTATCTGAAGTTCCCTCCTTCTGCACATACACTTGCCTCTCCTCCTAGGTCTCCTTAGAGCCACAGTGGGTCTACCTTTTAACCAGAGGTGAGCCTCAACCTTTGTACTTAATATTTACATCATTGTTAGGATGTCTCAAGTGGCAATGAGCCTCCTGGGCTGCTTCTATGGGGCAGTGTCCTTTAGTCAGTTCCTTTATTCCTACAGGCTTTTGTTTTTTTGAGGCAGAGTCTCACTCTGTCACCCTCCGTAGAGTGCCGGTAGAGTGCTGAGGCATCATCATAGCTCACAGCAACCTCAAACTCCTAGGCTCAAGCGATCCTCTTGCCTCAGCCTCTCAAGGAGCTGGTACAGGCGCCAGCCATAATGCCTGGCTATTTTTAGAGGCAGGGCCTCGAACTCCTGAGCTCAAGCAATCTACTGGCCTTGGCCTCTCAGCTAGGATTACAAGCATGAGCCACTGCACTGGGCCCCACTCTACAGCTTTAAAAGTAGAATCCCAATGGGGAGGGGGCCTGGTGATCAGTACTTAACATGCTCTCCATATGAATCTTTCCTGCTTTGAATTTTGAGACTCACTGGCTTACTATTTACAATTTGGAACTTCCTTCTCCTGTTGGCTTTTGGGGGCTGGGCAGGGGAATTGGATGTGTGTGGAGAGGATATGAATGGCTATGGAGATGGATGTGATGTGTTCTGGAAGGGACTTGAGCAGCTAGGCTGGGAGCTATGAAATCATCTAGACCAGTGGGAGGAGGGCTGTGCCTCCGCTCCCTCCCTCCCTGGCTCTCCTTCTATACTTACCAGCAGATGGCACCCTGACACCAGCCCAATAGATGACAGGCAGCTGAACCTGGGGACCTCAGCAGGCTGTTGCTCAGTTCCTAGTCCACCTCCCTTCCTCTATTACATTCCTGTCTGACTCCTGCAGGGACCTGATTTTGCAGCCCCTTTCTTGAGCAAGACTACTCAGGAAGCACTCACTGAATCAGAACCTTTAGCTCTCACCACTCACAAAAATTAACTCAAGATGGATAACAGACTTAAACCCAAGGCGTGACACTGTAAGAATTCTAGAAGAAATGTTGGCAAAACTCTTAACAGATCTCAGCCTAGGAAAAGAATTTGTAAAGAAAAACCCAAAGGCAATAATCGCAACAAAAAAATTGATAAATAGGAGTTATTTAAATTTGAAAAGCTTCTGCACGACCAATGAAACAATCAAGAGAGCAAATAGACAACCTACAGAATGGGAGAAAATATTAACATGGTATACATCTGATAAAGGGCTATAACTACAATCTATAAAGAACTCAAACAAATAACAAGAAACAAACAACCCCATAAAAAAGTGGGCAAAGGGGCAGCACCTGTGGCTCAAAGGAGTAGGGCCCCAGCCCCTTATGCCGGAGGTGGGGGTTCAAACTCAGCCCTGGCCAAAAACTGCAAAAAAAACCCCCCAAAAAAACCAAAGTAGGCAAAAACATGAACAGAACTTTTCAAAAGACAGACCAGTGGCCATTAAACATGTGAAAAATGCTTAACATCTCTAATCATCAGGGAAATGCTAATCAAAAACCACAATGAGGTATCGCGTAACTCCAGTGAAAATGGTTTTTATCAAAAAGTCCCTAAACAATACATGCTGAAGTGGATGTGGAGAGAGTGGAACATGTATAGACAATTGGTGGGACTGCAAACTAGTACAACCCCTATGGAAAGTAGTGTAGAGATTCCTCAAAGAACTAAAAGTAGAGCTCGGTGCCTGTGGCTCAGTGGGCTAAGGCACCAGCCACATACACCTGAGCTGGCAGGTTCGAATCCAGCCCCGGCCCACCAAACAACAATGATGGCTGCAACCAAAAAATAGCTGGGGCCATCTAGAAGCAGATTTTTGCTCCTTCTCGAATCTCTGGTTTGGCCCACCTGCCTCTACTCCAGTCTTCACCATGTCCATCAGGGTCACCCAGAAGTCCTACAAGGTGTCCACCTCTGCACCACAGGCCTTCAGCAGCCGCTCATACAGCAGTGGGCCCGGTGCCCGCATCAGCTCCTTGAGCTTCTCTTGGGTGGGCTGCGGCAGCTTCCGGAGTGGCCTGGGCACCAGACTGGGTTTGGGTGGAGGCTACGCCGGGGCTGGAGGTATGGGGGGCATCACGGCCGTCACAGTGAACCAGAGCTTGCTGAGCCCACTCAACCTGGAGGTGGACCCCAACATTCAGGCCGTGCGAACCCAGGAGAAGGAGGAGATCAAGACCCTCAACAACAAGTTTGCCTCCTTCATCGACAAGGTGCGCTTCCTGGAGCAGCAGAACAAGATGCTGGAGACCAAGTGGAACCTCCTGCAGCAGCAGAAGACAGCTCGCAGCAACATGGACGGCATGTTTGAAAGCTACATCAACAGGCGACAGCTGGACACCCTGGGCCAGGAAAAGCTGAAGCTGGAGGCGGAGCTTGGCAACATGCAGGGGCTGGTGGAGGACTTCAAGAATAAGTATGAGGAGGAGATCAACAAGCGTACAGAGATGGAGAATGAATTTGTCCTCAT